>VNJS01001865.1:0-16299 GCA_008042575.1 Drosophila watanabei | reverse complement strand
TGTGTTTATAAGTTGAACAATCAGAGCAGGAAAGTTATTTAACTTCAACTATAGTTGTATACTTTGAGATGCAAGCATTTTATATATTTTCAGAGTTTCATTTTTATTTTCGTAATAATCGCTCTACTATATCATATAGCTGCCATAGGAACGATCGGTAAATGTGAACGAAAATTACAATTTACTTTACATGTAAAAAATTAAAAAAAATATATATCTGTAAAAAAAATACGAATATGAAAGTATTTCATATTAATTAAGATATCGATTATCCAATGGCAATATGCAAGGGTATACAAGCTTCGGCGTTCCGAAGTTAGCTTTCTTTCTAGTTTTTTTTTTTATTATAAAATAAAGAAATATTTCAGGTCATTAAGAGCTTCAAAGGCATCAAGCCAAAGCAGTATTCTAGTTTAAATGCCAATATTATTAATTTTTTCACATATATATATGTTTTTTCAGAATTTTGGATTTAATGTTACCCAAATCGGACTACTATATCATATAGCTGCCATAGGAACAATCGGGAAATTTTTGGGAAAATTATAACTTAGTCAGTTTTCAACATAACTTCTTCTACTTTGAGATACAAGCAATCTATAATATTCTTGAATTTCGTTTTTAATTTTATAAAAATCGGACGACTGTATCATATGGCTGCCATATTTTCACGTAAAAAATTCAAACAAATTTAAAACTATAAAAATTAAATTAATATGAAAGTTATTCATTTTATATTAGATAGGGATAGATTATAATTGATACTTTTGGAATCTGAAAGCGTATACAAACTTCGGCGTGCCGAAGCTAGCTTCCTTTTTTGTTTTTCTTTGCTTTGTTTTTCGTTTATGCAATTAATTAATTAACTTACGGAATGTTTTTTTTTTTTTTTTTTGAGTTCTGAAGAAATATTTGGTCAAGTTAAATTATTTAACTTTGCAAGCTAAAAAATAGTTTATATTTTGTAATTTTAGAGCTTGGACTGAAAAAATGTAAGCTGGAATTTCTCGATTTGTGACTCTCATAATCGAAAACAGCTAATTAAACTTAAATTTGAATATTCCATTTCTCTGCAACAGACTGGTCGCAATGATTGAAAACGAAAAAGGGGCAGGACCAAAGCTGAGCTGGAAAACGAAAACAGGTATCAAGATGAACGGCAAAGAGGGATGGTAGATAGGTGGCCTAAGAGGGAAGGGAAGAAAATATTTTCCAGCTAGATCCGACCGGTCTTTCAATTTCATTTCACCGAATTCATTAGACGTAGTTACGAAGTTACAAAAAGATGCGGAGGACGGCGCATTACAGGATGGATCCACTGTTTGTTCAAATTGGATTCCTTTCATTCGTTCAGGCCTTGACCATTGAAATAGGAATATTTAATTGATTAGGAAATGAGGCAATCCGCGGCTAGATAGATGCGTAGATAATTTAGCTGTGGGTTCGAGATTTTGAAATTGCAAATAGCAATTAAGGATTGACTAGGTTTCTCAGCTTTAATGAAATTCAACTGGATAGATAAATATAATAAAATAACAATCTTAGTCTGCACATAAGCCAATTGATTCACATTCAATCCTATGCGGTTTTCCAAATTTGGTACACCCTACTTCCTACGGCTTTCCAACTGAAACCCGTCCCCGGCGAAGTGCCAATTTTTTCTTTGGGTTCCCATAGGCAAAAGGGTAATGTCGCCATTGGGTTTTGCCCCGCCCATTGTATGTTCACATATTTATGATCACTCAATCAGTGTAGGCGGTGCTGGAGCAAAATTTTCATTTTGCCTATGGGCTCACATTATTTATTAAGGCTTGTCGATTCTTTTCTATTTCCCAGTGCTTTTCCATTTGGCATCCCCCTCCCACTAGTTATTATATTATCCCTGCCACGTGTTGAGCATTAACGTAAATAATTTATATGGAAAATGTGCGGCAATGTACTCGTAAATAGTTAAAAATTATATTTGATTACTGCCTTCGGTCGTAAAACTCTGAACGGGTCCAAAAAGCGCATTAGTTTTGTGGGCTTTTGTCTTCTTAATTGGGATTGATTTTCTCTGTTGGCCAGATGTTTGTCGAAGGACTTTGATAAATTGTTTAGTAGCAATTTGGGTAAGTGTTGGCGTAGTCGGCGACTAAAAGCAAAACTGAGTGTTCTGAATCATACAAAGCAATGACCAACAAGTTTACATAGTCCCAAAAAATATTGCTTGTTAAAAAAATTATTTTTAATCAGAATGGAGTATAAAAGATAATCTTCTTGAGATTTTTGTGAATAAGTGAATTAACAAATAACTATAAATACAAAACGATTATGTAAGCTCTTTGAGCGGTGAAAACTTTTTTGTTTAATTACTTTACACGAAAACAGCTTACAGCTAGGTCAAATAAATTTCAACACGAACTTGCGCCTGCAGATGGTTCTTAATGTAGTTTTCATGTTAGCTGTCTGCATGTGAACATAATATTATTCCTGTGAAGTTGAACTATTTTTGGTAAAGTGAGATGCAGTCAAATGAAACTCCGCCTTTTTTTGGCGTTTTCACCAAAGCAAAAACCAATCTCGACCATTTTTATTTATTTTATATTTATTTTTATTATTTAGTAATAACATAAAAGTACTGCATTGGTTAAAAAGTTGACTGTACATTTCGACCAGAAAGTTTCCGCAGTTTAATAATAAAAAGAATACAGAACAAGAAAGGAAGCTAACTTCAGCAGATTTCGATAGCATTATTTATAATCTAGCCCCATCATTTAAAAATTCATTACTTTCAATTCAATGTTATTTTTACAGTTTTACATATTTTTACATTTTTGCATGTAAAGTAAAATGTAATTTACCTCCACATCTACCGATCGTTTGTATGAAAGCTATATGATATGTTCGTCCGGTTTTAATGAAATTTAAATCAAAATTCTGAAATAATATAAAATGCTTGTATCTAAAAGTAGATGTTATGTTGAAAACTGACAAAGTTATAATTTTTTTCTAACAGTTTCTTGACCATTACTAAAAAATTAAATCCGATCATCTAGAATAATATATATAGCTTATAACCGAGAGTTGATTAAAAATTAAAAAAAAAAAAAAAAATTAAAGTCGTCCGATCTCACTCTGTACTTCGTACTCACTCTGTAAGAGTGAGAGTGCATGGAAGACTATCTGCAAAGTTAAAGTTTCATTTAGATAGCTTTGGGACAAATTTGCGTAGAAACGGACGGACCGACGTACTGACGTACCGACGGACAGACGGACATGGCTAGATCGACTCGATTGTTGATGCTGATCAAGAATATATATATTCTTTATAGGGTCTGGATGACTCCTTCACTGCGTTGCAAACTTCTGACTGAAATTATAATACCCTGCAGGAGTATAAAGATAGGTTTCCTCCAATGTGATGCATTTATACCACCTTTTTTCAATCATTGAAACATGTTTTAGGGCCTCAATCGGGCAAAACAATTTCCACAGGTAAAATTTTCTAGTATTTATCTCTTGGAACGAGCCGGGTCGGTCAACTATATCATATAGCTGCCATACAAACGATCCGTAAATTTGTAGAAAAAAATTATAACAACTAATTTTAAAGACTCTCGTGTTTGAGCTTTTTAAATTATTTCTGAGTTTCGGATTTAATTTCATAAAAATCTGACTACTCCATCATATAGCTGCCATAGGAAAGGTCGATACATTTTTAGAAAAAAATTATAACTTTCAACATAACTTCTACTTTGTTTTAAATATCATACAAATCATATAGTCAAACAAACGATCGCTAAATGTGTAGGAAAATTACATTTTACTTTATATGTAAAAATGTAAAACTGTATAAATAAAGTAAATATGTAAGTGATTCGTATTATATTAGATAGGAATAGATTATAATCGATCCAATTAATAACTGAAAGGCTTACACAAATTCCTTTCTTGTTATAATAAAGAAATAAGGATATACATGTGTTTATGCGGAAGCGTCAACCGCGTGTCCCAATATCAACGTCGCACACTGGGGCATTCTGCCGAAACTCGTTGCAAAAATCACTTTTTGACTTGTTGAAATGAGCCAAACGAATGATACCATTTAATTGGAAATTGATTCTATTTTTTAAATGTGACAACTAAAAAATTTAACGATTTTTTTTGGAATTTATAGAGACGCGCAAAGTTGGCACAATTTTGACATAAAAAAAATATGTGCGAAAAACTTAGTATGTAGGGCAAATTTGACTATAAATATTTAAGTAACTATAATGGTAGTGTAGTTAATGTAATTTTTCCCTAATTATCTGATATAATGCCAATAATTTTGTGCCATCAGAAAATTTAATTTAAAATTTCAGATTTTTGTAGAATTTTTTTGAAATGACACCTATTTTTTCCATATTTTTAAACCGAACATAAACTTCTAACTACGATGCCAGCGCGTGCCACCTTTCTTGACGACATCAAAAAATCTCTTAAATATTTCTTAATTAATTAAAAAAAGTTTTCTTGCTACATTTTTGCGCATTGTGAGATATTTTAAGTTTTTCCAAGTTAACTCTGCGTTTTCATCAGCCCCCTAAGATATGCAACACTTTTTTATTGATTTCATGTTTGCTTTTTTTTAACCTAACCATGGTTTAATTAAAAACAAGAGTGATTTTGCCAAAAATCTTAATAAATTTATTAGTTAACATTATTCAACGTAGAAGCCGTTGAATAAATGCTTTGATTATTTACGTCGTCCTCAACGTTCTCAAATAGAGCCCCCATATCGGGCGAGTAAGTTATTTTTAATTCCGGCATAGCTCGGACATGTTTCATAGAGGAAATTTTTGGATCCGATGAGACCAGCAGCATATTAAAAAGATCTTCATTTTATCGAGAACTTGAAATTTTGCACGTATTTGAGTATCTGTACCTTTTATAATCTTTATTTTTAGCTTCCTGTGCCTCTTTAGATAGCTCGCCAATTGGTAGACACCAATTGGTAGACACTGATACTTCAGGATATTTTTGCCGTGATCCAGCACCGTTGGTGTTAACAATTAATTGGGTATTTGTCCTTAAGAATGTTGGATGTCTCCGTAGCATACCTGCCAAATTTTTTGGGGATCAATTTTTTCTGTGCAGCTTAGCACACTTAACAAAACGTTGACTCTTTTAATGAGTTCATTATCGACTCCGATTATACGGGATGTAACTTCAAAGTTGCTAAAGAATTTTCTCGACGTATTTCCGTCATCGGTATTTCCAAAGCCTTGCTACGGAAGATCTACCAATAGACCCAGTTCAGTTTTAAATTGCTCTTGAATTCTTTTCTTCGTATCTGGTTCGTAGTTATTCGTTGGCAATGTGTATGCCAGCTTCAAGAAGAATTCCATGAACCGTTTGCGCCAAACTGAGAGTTTTTTTCTGTGTTTAACGCCCCATATTTTTAATTTGACTTCGAAATTATTAAAACTTTTAACATTTTTCTATTCGTTAATCAATTTTATCTAATCTAAATTATTGTAGCAAACTTTTTTATGAACCTAAATAATTTTCCTTGACCAAAATGTAGAAAACCACAAAATTCATCAAAAAGTTTGAAAATATATATTTTTTTTTTTTTTAGCTTAATTAAACTATTTTTTTTATATTAATTAAGTAAAATTAAGTAAATAATATTAACATTAAAATACGCGTAAAATTTTTTTTTCTATTTTTATTTTTATTTTAAAGTTGAAAATTTCGAAATTTTGTGTTTGACCCTCTTATGCGCCCATTTCTGGTGGGCGTGGCAAATCCATTTTTGCACCAACAAATTCTGTGGGTATCTACTTTACAATGGTAAAGGTTTCAAAAAATTAGAAAATTTATTTCAAAAGTTATGATTTTTGCAACGTGTTTAGGCAGAATGCCCCACTGTGCGCCGGTTGAGGCTTGCTCCACATTTCAGCATTGCATGGATTCTCTATGGAACAAAAGAGTATAAAATGGAGCGCAGGATCACCTGATATCGGATACATTTCACGACTGACAAACTTCAATAATTGCTGAATCATTGACCTTGTATAAAAAGCTCTCTCCACACTACGAAGTAAGTCCCTCATGGGATCCATTAAACAGTTTACACTTTTGTTACTCGGTTTTATCATTATTTTTATAATAATATATAATGTAACGTCGAAACTATTAAAGAAATATACACCTAAAGCCTATATAAATACATTGGTTTGGCATGTTGGTCTATCTTGAACAGGTGATCCACAGGTTCTCGGGATCTCGGGAATGTCTACCTCGATTCGCGACATATAGCGCAACTTCCGGCAGAGGATTATTATAAATCCGACAATTATAAAGGCGATTATTAACATCATAAAATAACTAAAGCCAAGGGTTTTCGAGGAATCTTTGAAACGAAACCAACTGGGACCGATCCACCTCATGCCGCCACTCGGCTTATCCTTGTAAGAGGCTGCCACAGCCACATTGAACAGGATCATCGATTGGTTGAACTGGAAGTGATGCTGAGATCCTTGTACATTCTCAAGGTGGATAGACTCTTGATCGTTGCAGATCTGATTTCGGTAAGTGCTCCTGTGGAGCCTGCCAGGTAAGGCTGTAGTTGTCGTCGTGGTACCTTAACCCCTGTACCTGATACGACCGGGAATCGATCAGAAGGGGCAACTCCAATTGAGTTATCGCCCTCGATGGTCCCAAGTAGTTCTGGCTCCAAACATATATGATGGCAGGAAGCGTAGGATCCCAATCGCTAAAGACAGCGCAGAAGCTCTCAATAACAAAGGCAAACTTGCTGGAAATAAAAGAAAAATAGGAAATAGAAAACGTAATGGAATATAGAGGTTCGATCGAAACATACCCTTAATTAGTAGTTGCTTCGTAGGTAAACTTGGGTCCGTTGTGCTCAAGCTCGTCCAGCTGCCGCCAGAAAACGGAGAGCTCCTTCTTATCCGGATCGTAATAGAATCCGTTGGGCAGTACCTCCGGCGGACGATCGGGCACGGTGGCAGCGGTTGTGAGTTCGGGGAACTCCAACTGACTGGACCAAGGCGCTCCTTCAGAATAATAACGACGCGAGAAATGCAGGCGATAGGCCTGGTTGGCGTGCGGCGGGGTCTTAAAGCATTTAAGCTGGTAAAACATAGTTATTTCAGGGAAGACAATTAGCTGGTCAACATAGGTGTGGAGCCTCGGACTCTGGGGATAGAACTGCGCTCTCCATTCCTGGGGCCAAGCCAGTATAGAGTTCTCATCGGTGTGCACCCACCGCAGGCAGAAATAGGAGCTGTTCTGGAAGTAATTCGGCTTATATGGTGTCCACACGGGGACGCTCATTTCGGAGAGCTTGAGCTGGAGGTCTTGCTCCTGCGTGTGGCCCCCGTAGTCCATGGAAAGCCTGAATTTGTAACTCCTTTCGAAGCCATCGGGTAGCTTAAGACCGTTGCATTGAAACCGGGTTTTGTTGCTACTCATCTCCCAGCAGGGCACCGGAGTTCCTTGATCAATTCCTAAGAAATACCTCTGTTTCCGTAATGAGCTGTTAACGGGTTTCCCAACATCATTAAAGGTGCATGAAGCCTCGCGGTCGGCGGACTCCACAAGACACTGGAAGTGCTGCACCTGCAGAAGGGGTATTACTACCACCAGAATCCCACCCAAGTAGTGCTCTCGATATCTGCAGACCGTGTTGAAGGACACTCGTTCCTGGACATGCTCCACCCTGTGCTTGATGGTCACTTCATTCACGATGGAGGTTTCCAAATACTTCTCGTCCAGTCCCTTTTGTATGTGCAGATCTTCCAGTTGAATATTGAAGCCTTTGCAGCTGCAGAACCCCTCGAAGGTTTCGCCCGCTAGCACCGTCCAACGATTGCTCCACATGTGCGCCTCACAAGGTTCCTCCGCCTGCCCACCGGAAAAGACGTGCAGAGCCTCCAGGATGACAAGAGTACAAAATTGAACAGTCAAAGGCAGCTTCCAATTCATGACTGCGAAAAGGGTGTGAATTTGCTCTAGATTTATAGCAGATTTGGGTGTCGAATAAAGACTCTGATTCCAAGTATATGCCTTATCGGCGCATTTATGACCTACAGGGCCCATGTTTCGAATAATTCCTTGCTTATCGCCAACGTCAATCAAATGGAATTCCCTCAGTTTCTAGAGAATGAATGAATTAATTACTTTTTGGCCTGAGCAAGTTTTCCAAGAAAAGTGTTGTATGCACTCTCAATGAAATTTTTTAAATTCCATTTTTATATTTAAAACCCCACTTCATTCTTACATTAACATTAAAAACTTACACTTCTTTGGCGCCAATGAAAATCTGCCAGGTGGCAACGTCGCTCAAACAGCTGCGAACAGTGGCAGCCTTGGTAAACTATCGCCAGCAATCGCCGCTGCTATCGATAGACATCGTACCAAAGCTAGCGATGACAATATATTTTAGCCGATATTTGTATTTGAACATCAAATTGAAACAATTTATCTTAAGTGCTTTAGAAATAAGAAAAATAGTATCCTATCCATAATTTTTTTTATCATGGGCAATTAAAATCCGACAATCTTTATTATTACATGAAAGTAAATCATTATAATAAGTCTTAAAGAATCACAGAAACATAAATAAAAATGTTGCAATAAGAATGAATGAAGTTATAGTGCCAATTCCGGCACCAGCCCTGGATATATCGATACTATCGCTACTCGGGTCGCCCATCGCTAGGGGGCTAGGAACAACAACATTTGTGGGCTGCGCGTTGACGAAGTGCATGTGAAATTTTTCGTTCGTAGGACAATTGTTAATTAATCCGTTGGCCAAATTCGCGCAGCAATCACGTGTCCGAGTAATATGTGAACGGTATGAATAAATGCAGCAGTGTTCCCGTCGCTCTCTCGCGCTAGAATTAAATCGAATAAAAATCCAACGACATCGGCAACAGCAACAACAACAACGGGGCGACAAAGCGACACGCCTCGCGTTGTAGTTGTTATCGTTGCCACTGCTGCTGCTGCTGCTGTTGTTGTTGTTGTCGCGTGTGTGTTTTTTTCGGCTGCAAATTAAATGAATTTTAATAAATGAAACAAGAAAGTGTGTGCTGTGCGCTGTGCATATGCCAATAAAAAATAATTATAGTGCAGAGCCTCGTCGCAAAACAAAGAGGAGAGGCGGAGGCCAGAGCAAGCCAGCGAGCGAGCGAGCGAGAAAGGGAGAGACAGACAGAAAACGAGACGAGACGTTCTCTTGCCCTCTCGCTTCCACCCCCGCGCTTTCTCCATACGTCTCCCCCTTCGCTCGAACACCTCCCCTCCCCCAGCAGTCGCGTTTATCATTATTATTGTTGTTGTTGTTGTTGTTATTGCTGCCGCTGCTCTGTTTTATTTGCCTTTTGTTTTCATCTTTGTATTTTTTTTTTTTTAATTCCGCGTCACAATTCGCGATTCTAATTTCTTGCGCGTGTGTGTGTGCGATTTTTTGCAGATCTTCGTCATCCGATTCATAAGCATATATAAGAATATATATGTATATGCCAAAGTCCAGTTAACCTTACGTAAGTGTGTGCGTGGTCTCCCAAAGCGACGCAAAAATGCAGCTCGATCCCCAAAAGTCCCCCAAATCCACCTGCAACGAGTGCTAAAAAAAATAAGAGAGAAATAAATTCAAAATCCCCCATAAACCAACATAAAGCGCGGCTACAAAAAAAAAAGTGCTAACCCAAAGAAACAGAAAGCGGATTAAAGGCAAAGATCCCGCAGAACCACAGGACTTGATCGGCAACGGAAACGGAAGCGGAAGCGGACCAAGCTGGCTAAGATGGCCGCCGCCCACAGCCACCATAATGCCAACCTGCTCAGCTCGGACATCTCGCGGCGCAATCCGCAGGACGAGTACGAGCTCATCCAGAAGATTGGCTCCGGCACCTACGGTGACGTCTACAAGGTGAGTGGCTTAGCTATGTAAAAGCCAGGGGGTCCCACGGAAGCCAGCGAATGCCTAAAAGACAGTGTAAAAAAATGCAACGCCAAAAATCCAAAAACGAAGCGTGTGCCCCTGATTTAGAATGTTTCCTCGAATGCTCCTTGCCTTTTTTCTGCCTTACTTTTACCCGAAAACCCCCACTCTTCTTGCAAGTTTTGCATTCTTTAGGCTGCTGCCAAAGCACTGTAAAAAAATACTTTTTCTTTTGAAATGTAAATTTGTGAAATTTAAAAAACACAAATATCTTGGCCAAACAAGCAAAAGCTTTGTATCTATTATAAAAATATTTATAAGGATTCATTATATTAAGTAGTAAGAACAAAAATAAATCAATAAGTTAAACAAAAGTAAAAAATTCAAGTAAATCAAAAAAAAAAATTATTCAAATCTTGAAAAACTCACTTAAAAATGTCACAAGAAACGCCATATCTTTCTCTAAGTGCAGCAAACGCATGTGCACCCTTCGACCTGCCCAACCCCAACCCGCTGGCACACTCATTTGTACATCTGCTTGCCACTTCCACCTCCCTGTCGCTGCTGCTGCTGCCGCCGCTTCTGGCAACCCCAACCACTCTGTACAAAAATATGCGCAATTTTAGTTTTGCTTCTCGGCTGCTTCTTCAGCGTTCCTCTTTTTTTTTTACGAGTACAACACAATCCCAACTTGCCATGTTTACTTTGGCTGTCCCCGTCGTCGATGGGAGGAAATGTGTATGACAAATGCTTCGAAGTGCCGGCGGAGTTGCCCTTGGGCAGGGTGGGCGTGGCATAATGCAATTGTGGTTGCCAAGGCAGTTGGGGATTTATACATACATATGCACATATGGAATATCGGGGGAAAGATATATACCGGAGTCCGGCGACGAGCATTTGCGGTATTTCTCATCTGCAAGCCAAAAGAGGGGTTAAGAGCCCCAGTGGCATATGTAGGAATGTGAGCATTTGGTTTCGGGGGATTTCCTCAATTCGATTTATGGCGCTACCGAAATCTATATATTATAAGCTTTGTGCCTTGCTTTTCGTTTGATTAATTTTCGATGAAATTGGAGATTTCATTAAAATTCACAGGAATTTTCAATAGAAATGCATCTCTAAATGTGAAATTAAGCTCAGTTAAATGAAACTATTTTTATAGGGCATAAAAACATATAAAAATCAAGATTTTGGGACTGATTTTTGCTTGAAAATTGTATATATTTTTGTGTTATTCTTTTGCATTTGTTTTAACACAAATAATATCAAATAATTCCAAATTTGATTAACAGCTAACTGTAAGCATAAAGAAAAAATAAATTATATCAGAAAACTTTACCTCTCAATGAATTAAAAATAAAAATAAATTTACAATTATAAACTGTTTAAATAGCAAAACACATTCTGAAAATATGTTGACAAGTTCGTAAACTGAATATTTAATTGCTTGTTTTTCGGTTTGTTTTATTTGGCTAGCTGTGTGATTTCGATTTAAATTTAATTGCTTTATTTCTGCTTTTATAGAGCCTAAATGGATGCTTAAAAAAAAAGTTTCTTCTGTTCTTCGGCAACTATGATATCTCACAGCTAACGTGGTTGGGTAATAACCATTGAAATGAAACTTCAAAGCCATTGGATGAGTGCTTTTTGCCAGTTTGATTCATTTCCCCCGCTCACTCGGTTCCCCAATTGATTCGATAAGCAGCCACGCGTTTGCATTGATTATGGGGATTAATTTCGAATGTGTTATTTATTTATGTTTGCCCACATCTGTGTCCACATTTTGCCATCTGATTGTCTGTTTCTCTCAATCTGGGTAGAGTCTGGTTCTGTTTTCTGTATCTCTTTGGTCTGCTTTTTTTTTGTTACCAGTTTCATCCATCGGATGCGTCATGCCGTAAGTTTCAGTTTCAATCCACCAATTCTTCTCTTTCCAACTTTGTTCTTACTTGGGGATTTTATGAGACGAGGAGAGAGACGTTTTCGCCAAGTGAAAAACAATTGGTTTTGGTTAATTTTTAGCTCAATTTCCACCACATTGTTTACACCAAGTTTCGGTTATCCCATATATTCACACATACCGAGCACTTGAAGTACCAAGTGCAGGCCAATCGAATAATCATCGTTGGGTTCGTTCTCATTTACATTTGTTTTTTGCAACTCGTTTCGCGATATCAATTTACAATAGAAATAATAACAGCGAAATGAGCAACAATGCGCCCTGTTGACAGGCTATTATGAATGGAATTGAATTTCCACTGCTCCAATTTGCCTTTCTCCGTCTCCCTGCCCCTGATTTTGCCCCTCACTCGTTGATTCCCATTAGTGGCACAATGATCCAAAATTTGAGTGCAACAACAGCGAAAATAATAAAAAAATGCACACATCAACCAAATGTGAATAAACTATTTTTTATTAGAAAAGTGACAGACAAATGAGATATATAAATAAAGAAAATATGATAAAAAGTGGTTGAAGATTCATTGAATTGCAAAAACTATTCAAGTGACGTGATTATTTAAAAATGAATAAAAGGTATTACTCAACTAGCTAATAATCTCAATAATTACAATAATAACAATTTAACACTATTTATTTTACTATTTGATTTATGTCAAGAAAAATAATTTTGCATTTATAATTTGTACATTTATAGATGCACTTTTTATAAATAATAAAAGCAGCAATCTGAAACTTATTGATATAATGTGCTGGGTTATGCCATTCTTAAGTGCTTTTGGGACAGTTTTTGGCAGTTTGCATTTCTTAATATTATATATTTGTGGTGTTTATTTGTTATAATAAATTTATTTATAATATGAAAAGAAAAGGGAAATAGATTTTGAACAACAATTTTGAAATTCTTCAACAATTGTAATAAGCAGCAGAAATGTTTTACCTTTCCAGAATCTCATAAAGAATTCTCTCCGTAAATAGCCTCTAAATAGTTTCTATCTAATAAATATTTTATTAACAACTATCCTCAAAGTTTACGATATTTTAAAAGATAAATTTTCGTATTGAAGAATTTCGCTCTCTGCACTTAATTTTTATTTCTGTGAAGGAGCACTAGAAGTAAAATAAATTGCACCTGACGAAGTCGCGAGGTGTGTGTGTGGGGGGCCAGCCAGGACAAAGGCGGGGGGCGTTGCACGGGGTTTTCATTACCGGAAATTCGAGAGCGAAACGCAAGTGGGAAAAGTAGAAAAAGTAAGTAGGGGGGGGGGGGGTGGGGAAAAAGGAAGCAGAAAAGTAAGGTAAAGAAATAAGGAATAAGTGAACTCTGCTGCTGCTTTTTGAGAGGAGCACAAAAGGAAAAGTGCCAGGTTACAGTTATGCAATGGAAACTGGCACAAATACTAGTGTGTGTACATAGACGCATACATATTTTATGCGTATGCTCCAGTATCGGTCTCCCCCTCTGAGTGTGTGTGTGTGTCTGTGTGTGTGTGTATGATTGCCTTTGCCAGGCACTTGACTTCGCCATACAATGGGCCACATTGTTGTTGCGGCTGCCTTGCCTGCCACACTTTAACAATCATCCTAGTCATTGTTGTTGCTGGTTTTTATTTTGTTTTTGTTTGTCGGTTTTTTTTTTGTGCACGCAACACGCATGAAAACATGAAAAAATTGGCGCAAAGCTCTCAACGAGAGTGGGCAGTGGGTGGTGCCTTTTTCAACATACCCTGTTTTTGTAGATACATTTTGGGGTTTACTCTTAGAAATGGGATATATTCTCTCCATTTACGCTTTAAGTTCTTATTCCTGTTAATCCCAGTAGTACTGTTTTTATTAAATAATGTTTTAAGGAGATATTTTACTCTAAGAAACATTTCCGCGAAGAATTTAAACCCCATTACCGGGTATTTTATAGTCGTTAGATATTTATATGTCATATAATTTCTTGTTTCTTTATTTTCTGGATGCGAGGTCGCTCTGGAGAGGCTAGAGAAAATTACTAGAGAAGAGAACGAAGTGAAGTAAATTTGAAGCAGCGCCAGTCTTCCAGAAGTGGTCGCAAAATGGGCGGTTCGTGGGGGGTGTGGACATACAGAGGGGCTCCTCGGGTTGCGGCTTGCAAGGGGGCGGCTTTTGAAGGAGGTCACGTATGCGACGCATGTGTGGGCGTGGCTCGATAGAACAAATGGATGCGTTTTGTCTGTCTAACTGTCTGACTGTCTGGCAATGTATGTGGTTTGTGTTTGCTGATTTGCTGCTTGTTTGGTTTGTTTTCACTCAAATTTCAATTGAAATTGCAGCTAAACATAAAGCTCACACTTCTCCCCATCTCTTATTTTTCTCTCTCAAATTTTGCCATTTTCCATTGTGTTTTTCCAAATCCCAAACAAAATCACAGCCAAATCATTTGCGCTAAAAGCCCAACAACTTTGTCTCAGCCTAGACAACAAACAAACAAACAGCAAAGAATGAACAGGGGGAAAACCCGGAAAAAATGGGGGAAAAAAGGAACTAAGACTAGCCGAAAATTGTTTGCCTTGAACTAGGCGGGTGAAAAAAGGAAAAGAAAACACAACAAAACAGAAAACCAGCCCGCCAAAAACAAATAGAAAATGTCAAAGGGTTTTCGCAACCGCGCTTCGCGTTTTCACCGATTTGTGCGCTATGGCGAAAGCCTCCAGATCCTTGGGATTTTCCTTGGTCCTGCGTGTAGTCCTGCCTGATTCTGGGGGTAATATGCAAATGGATCTCGACACGCCCACCACCAAATGGGCGAAAGGCAAACAACCAGCTGGGAGACAGTTTCCAACGCCTTTGCAGCATTTAAATGTTAAATGGGGAAAGCGCGTGGAACGCACACAAGTTTTCCTAGGACAGGGAAAACAACAAGGGAGACGCTCACTGAGGAAAATATGTATTAGGAATCTATTATTATTTTTAATGTATTTAGATAGAAATACTATAAAACAGATCAATCAGTATGTAAAAGCCTTCTAAAATCACTTTCTGTTGGAGAAACTTCTCTAGAAATTAGCTATCGAATATAATCTCATTTTATAAAAATACAATAACTTAATCTATATTTTCTTTAACTGATTAAAAGTGTTCTTTGCTTGTTTAAATTGTTTTTAGATTTTTTTTTTCACGATTTAATCTTTTAAATAAAATTTTCCCCTTTCTTGCAGTCTATGCAATGAAGGCAGAGTTTTGTGGCAAATGGCAACCCTTAATTTAGCAACAACAAAGAGCCATAACAAAACAAGTGACGATTGGGTTGTTAGTAGGGAGGGGAGGAACTAAGGGGGAACTAAAAAGGGTGGAGAAGCCAGGCGGAAGGCGGGAAAGGGGAGCTGCCAAGGGTCGCCATGTTGACCTAATTCCGCCGTGGCAATAATTTGCACGTCTTCAACGGGCTGGAAAAGGGAGGTAGGCAGGGAAGGGCTGCATGGGGGGTTGTGTGTGAGGCTGAAAAACAGGAGGGGATGAGGCTTGGTGGGGGGGTTGGAAAATGAGTAACACTGGGGGCTATTTAGAGGGGCAGACTCCTGCTGACTGTTGCAATGCTTTTGTTGGTTTTGCGGCTGCACATCTCTCTCTGTCTCATCTGCTTCTGATATTACAACCAACCCCCTTTCAACCAACTACAACAACGATCACAACAATTTCCCTGGTTGGTTCAAGTTGTTGTTGTTGTTGGTGGCCAGTGTAATCGAGTTAACTACCGATGCACATAGGTTAGTGTAGCATGTCCGCTCATTAGCCTGCTCATTGACTTGCGGCCAAAATAAACAGATATTGATATCGGCCACACACTTGTAGCTAATTTATGAAATTTTTGATTATTAAAAAATCATTATAAATGAAATTGTTGGGTAGATTTTTATATAAAATATATATAAATGGTGAATAAAATGGTTTGAAATACAGAAAATAGTTTTATATAAATTCAAAGTGTTTATTAACCAAAGAACTATAACACATATAGATTTTCTGGATAACAATACCCTTTAAATATTTTATTATTACAAAAGGAAATAAATATTAAGTTAAAGGTATATATTGAAAATAACATACAGAAAATTACAAAAAATTGATACTGACAAGAAATGCAATGACTTTCTCTTAAATCAGCTGTAAATTCCAATCTTTTTTTTTAAATTATAATTTAATAATATAATAATAATAATATTTAAACTCCTTTTTAGTCTTATTTCATTCTCTACTTAATCCTTTACAAATAATCAAATAACTTTATTGTAAATGAAATTAAAGAGTATTCCTGACCGAATTCATTTGCATTCAGTTCAAATTGAAACCCAAATTTCACAGTTGTGTTAATAATTACTCCTTCCAGTGGGTTGATTAGGGGCTTCAACCGTTGTTAGGGGCAAAAGGTG
>VNJS01001864.1:0-24606 GCA_008042575.1 Drosophila watanabei | reverse complement strand
TACTGGTTGTCAGGCTCAGCATAATTCGCTGCCAGATCCTAGCCGAAAAAAAAAAAAACGGAAAAATCCGTGGAACTCTTACGATTCCTTTCTCGCTCCGTGTCGCTGCTAGGTTTCTTTATTTTTTATTCGTTTTTTTTTTTTGTTGGTTGGTTGGGTGGTTCGCCGTGGCAGAGGAAACATTTCCGAGCCGACAACACTTCAACATTGTCAACATGACAAAACGTAATCAAAGCTGACATGATATTCCCTCAGTGGCCGCATGCCTTTGAAGCATCCGAGGTAGCTGCTAGCGAGTGGCTGCCGCAACCACGACTATAATTTCCAAGTGGAGCATATAAAACCCCAGTCCCGCTGTAACCAGTCCCAGACGCAGCACACGCACTGGCAAGCAGACCTCCTCCTCCTGCGTCGGTCCCTCCTTGTGCCCTGTTTATTTTCGTGCGCTCCATTGGATTGCAACATGTGCCAGTTGCATCGAGACACTGAGGGGAAATCTATGGTGGAATCAATCAATATAAAAGATTTTATTTTAATTAATCAAATAGTATAGCATACGGATCAGAGCTTCTAAAGGGGTACCTTAAAGGTAAGGAGTCGAAAGACCCGATTAATCCCGGTTACAGCGCACTTCCTCTCTTTCAATTTCTCTCTCCCACGCTTTGCCTGCAATGTACAAGCAATAGCTAACGAGAAACTTTACTTTTAGGTGCAATTGCAAGGAGTTTCGCGTTGTTTTGCTCGGAATATAAAGCTACGAGAGAAGAGATGATCTTAAAACTTTTTATTCCTGTGATGTTGTATCATTTCAATGTTATAAATTTTAAAACTCTTTTTTTATTAAGTGTAATTTTTCCCAGTGTTGCTCTACCCAAAAAAAAATGAACCACAAACCTTCACCCCTTGCGGCTGCCGCTGCACAAATCTGATTGAGGTTTCCCTTTCGATTTGTTGGTTTTTTATTAAGCTGCAACTGTTTTTTATCGCTCGTTCGGCAATTCAAATTAAAGATCTTCCCTTCACTCACTCCCTAAACGGCCTCCGCGAATCCCCGGGGACATCGCCACTGCAGTGGCTCTTGTTTCCCTTTTTTTTCCCGTGCGTTTGTGTGTATGTTTGGTTCGAGCTGATCTACGACGATGCAGTTCCCAAGTTCGTGGACAGCTCGGCTGACAAATTGAGACAAATGGCGTGGGTTGGAGGATATCTGATGTTGATAGGGCTAGTCACGGTGCTGGCCACCCTGAAGCGAAGTCTAGAAATTCCCAAACAAGATGGGAAATGTGAATCAGAAGATGCTATATATCGATATATTCTAGGGGAATACTATAATGATAAAGTATTTTCTGGATTATACAAAATAAATAATTCATTAAAAAAGAATAGAGTAAATAATCTCGATATGTCAACAAGAATATTATAAATAAGGCTTCAAAGATCCTAAAACCTCTTAAGATTTCCCATAAATAAATGAAAATCTATAAAATTGCTTACAAATTTATACATTTCCAATCGAAAAATAAAACTTAAGGCCTTTCTTTCTTTCACTAAATGATTACCAAGGGAAATTAAACTCAAATTTCTTTTATATTTAACTTAATTCTTACATGTGAGGCGCCTTTTCAGAAAGTATCTCATAATTAAATTTTGGTAAAACGTTTTCCCAACGTAAATTCTATGGAAAATCAATTAACGGTAGCTGAGAATAAAGAAAAGAGAGAAGAGCTCGCGCTTATGGCCGCTTAATGTCACAATTTCACTTTAATTAATAGATCGTAAATGTGTGTGTTGGCTCCGAAATTAGTAGACAGCTGTCCGCCGATGTCGTCAAAAGATATTTTATGGTTTATGCCATTTGTTTATGACCTGCGCCCCCGCCGAACTGTATGCAGGATAGAGGGTATATTTCTTCAAACGGAATGCAAAATTTTATGTCCTATGTCCCCATAAAAGTAACGAAATTTCTTAGACTCGAGAATGCCCCTTGGCTGGGCTGTCAAATTAATTGATATCCGTTGGCACCTATCGATTATTTACGAGTGCCCTCAAGGAGATTTTGCATTCGTTACAACGAAACTAAAAGTGAAAACTCCTTATTTAATGGCTCCCTGATTGCAGGCGCCGGAGGAAGTGTTGGAGGAGCAGGACAAGGAGCCGGAGGAGCTGGTATCTCAGTGGGCCACTCAAGGAAACCGCGACGCAATCGCACCACCTTCAGCTCTGCACAGTTGACGGCGTTGGAGAAGGTGTTCGAGCGGACGCACTATCCGGATGCCTTCGTTCGCGAGGAGCTGGCCACCAAGGTGCATCTGAGCGAGGCGAGAGTTCAGGTGAGTTTTGTGGCGCATCGATTTTTGTGTGCTTAAAATTTCGCAACAAGTCAGAGATAGTTTGTTAGTTTCGGCAAAATTGGGTCACTTGGTCTTTTTTTTGTCGTTTAAAGTTTAATTCAACAAAATGTACGCTTTTCATTGCTGACAATATCAGGGACATGTTACATGCTAAATAATGGATTTAATTTTTTTGGAAAGTCAACAAAAGAAAACATGTTTAAGCTGGAAAATCCATTGTTTTAAGTTCTTTTCTTGTTTGTTCTATTAAAAATGAATAAATGAATAAAATGCGTAAATAAATATTCATACCACTCGCTTAAATTATTCACGCCTTATAGTAACTCGCAGATCGAAGGCTAATACCTTTCAGGGAGGCCCGTAAATCACAGGAATAGAGAACATGCCCGAAATTAGGGGCAATTTGCATAGTTGAACCCTGGCTAATTCCTTTATCAATTACTTCTACGTCCCGTGCTTCCAGGTCTGGTTCCAGAACCGCCGTGCCAAATTCCGACGGAACGAGCGGAGCGTGGGCTCGCGGCCCCTGCTGGACACGGCTCCTCAGCTGGTGCCGGCGCCCATTAGCAATAATATGCACAAATATGCGAATCTGCCCCATCATCCGACGGCAGTCCCGCCGCCGCCACCGCCACCGCCTCACGGGGCCTATGCCCTGAATTTCGGGCCACTGGAGCTGCGCTCGTGCCAGAACTATACGAACTGCTATGGGGGATTCGGGACGAATCCTTCCACCGGCAACGGGCTCTGCGGCTCGGCGTTCTTCGGAGCAGCAGCCACCAACTACTGTGTGGCGGCCAACTATGCAAAGAATGCCGCATATCCGCCGCTCTGATGCCTATCATCCTTTTAATGGGCCCCACGAGGTTAACATACACAAACAAACACACATACACATATGTATTTCAATTAGCCAAATTGCATTAATGCTTAAAAATGTATTAAGACTAATATATTCACTCGCCTCTCTACCTGACTAATATTTATATTTATACGAATCTTAACGAGATGCGACGACGCCGCGCCGAATAAATAACAGTTTCTAAGAGAACATATATCGGGGATTTATGTCTGGGATTGGGGATTATATTAATTATATTAATGGTTTGGTTTAAATGGTAAAATAATACATTTAATGTTGAGGTATGTTCATATAACTAAGTTAAAGAAAAGTTTTCTAAATGCTTAAAGAGCACTTTAAATAAATTCCTCTTATCAGGTAAGATTAAAGCTTTAAATTAATCATTTGGGATGAATGTGTCATAAACATTTTCTAGACAAAATTTGGATTAAATGATTGAATTAGATACGATGTTTAGTCAGTAATTATCCGTTTTTCTAATAAGAAATTCCTATTAAATATTAAGATCTACAACTAAAAAGTTCTATTCTAAATCCCAATACTTAAACCCAGTCAAGTTTAAATCAATTTACATCCATTAAACCCTTAACCCCATCTAAATTTCATCTCCTCTCTGTGAAAATGGTTGATTGAATTCATCATCTTGTTTTCAACAAGCAATTAGCTCTCATCTCCTTGCCGATATGCAAAAGTTTTCCATTTATTAAACTGTCAGTGGCGTATGAAATTGACATGGCTTATTTAATTATTTACTTAGTAATATGATTTGATTAAAAATTCATATCACCGCGCACAGACACAGACACAGATAACTGAAGGGTTTCCACCGTCTGCAAGGAGTTTACACATCAGTGTATGTGTGTGTTTTTTCACCCGCATGTGTTAATTTGTATAATAAAACTTAATTAAAGTCAAAACAAATAAACAAACGGGCGTGAGACGAAGAGACGAAGACGCAGTGAAAGTCGAAGACACATACACAAACAGTGAGGGAAAACTTTTGCCTAGCCACAAAAACGTTGGCAAAAGCGAAGCCGCAATCAAAGTAGATTAAGATTGTGGAAATCTCGGTTTTCCATGGCAATTAAAAGTACAGATTGCTGCTTGCCCGTTAGGAGCACAATAGAGCTATGTGAGCAGTGCACTCTCAAACGCATTCCCAAAAGTCAGGGGAGAACTAGGAGATGGAGGAGCATTCCCCCGTACCGAACAGCTAGACATTGTAGATCCCTCCCATCCACTTGAGAAGAGGTTAACAAGTATGTAATATATTTAAATGCAAATAAAAATTCCCTTTTATCCGCAGGCCAGCCCGGCACACACACATGACAGAGCCAAACAAGCTGGGAAACGAATGCGAAATGCAAATTAACGTTTGGAATGTGGAACGGTTTGTGCAGCTAATTTGCATAAAGCGTTGGCGCTCCGAGCGTAAAACATTTTTACAATATTTACGAAATTGCAATAATGTTTGAAAAGCAGAACACAGAGAAGCGAAAGCATTGGAGAAATGCGTTTTGTTCCTGTTCCGGCTCCTGCTTCTGCTTCTGATCCTGCTCCTGCTGCGATGCGGCAAATTGTTTGCCGGGCGTAGGACGACATTTTTGCTGACAGGCGAACATGTTGCTGGAGTCCTCGAAAGCGAAATACAAATTTATGGGCCAAACAACAGGAGACGAGACACACAGTCCACACACAAACGCATACGCATACTCATCGCGTCCTGGCAAACGGAAATGCCAGAGCAAACGAGGTCCTTGTGTGAGCTATGCGAGTGTGTATTTCCCCATTTCCCTCTTATATGTTTCACCTAAACGAAGAATTGTTTGAATTGGACAGTTAATATTAATCAATGGCACACTTATACGCTTTTGTTTTTAAATTTGTAAAAAGGTAAAAGGTATATTTAACATAATTTTATAATCAAAGGATCAAGGGATATGGTGTTTTGAGAGAGTGAACAACAAAAGAGAAGTTCACTAAACGTAGCGAGCGAAATGTTCCTTTTAAATTTTTGTTTGTTCACTGTTCATTTTTTTTTCACTTGCCTTTCTTGTTCATTTGTTCATTATTGTTTTGTTGTTACTCTAATATGTTAATAAAAAAGCAACAAATAAACTACTGAAAAATGAACAGAAAACTAAAGATCAACTAAGAAATGAACAGTGAATAAATGAACAAATGAGCAACTGAGGAAGAAACAGTGAACAAGTAATGAACCGAGAAATGTACAGTGAACAAGTAACCAACGCAGAAATAAATAGTGAACAAATGAGATCCTAAGAAATTAACAGTGAATAAATGAACTACTGAGCAATCAAAAGCAAACCAATTTAGCTTATTATAATAAACCAATATCCTGTTTAAATATTTCGAAATTAATTTAAGCTAATATTTTCACAGACACTAAAATTATTCACATTTCTTTGTTTAATTATATTAATCAAACAACACCCTTAACCTCAAATGAATGCATACAAAAGAGAACGACAGTTGGAATCCCCTTCTCATCAAGCTCTATAATTAGGTGATAATTTCTGGCTCTGTTAAAAAGCAATTATTTATAAGGGACGCCTAATGAACGAGGGGCTCCACGCAGATGCGTGCCATGTTCCAGGTCCCCACACAGATCATATGTGGCATAAAGATGACAAGGGCAACATTGTCAGATGAAAGGGAAATGCGATGCCATGCGATGCGATGCGATCGCGGAGGATGTGATCCCGGTGACAGCTTCTTAAGTTCCATGCCGACACAGGAAAAGATTTGTGTACTGTCAGCGTTTCTGGGTTTTGAGAGCTGTCAAAATATGTCACATTATGATGGATACATCAGATGGATCGTAAAAAAAGGGAAGGCGCCAATGAAATGGAGAAGGAAAATATCATAAAACAGACATTATGATTACATTATAGTTGCACACTTAATTTGGCATTAATATAAAGTTCTCATTAGTAGTACTCTTTGAAACAACTGTCCTTTTAGGTGAGATGAAACTGCCAATGTTTCGGATACTTCCAACTCAGTGACTCCATCGCAGGCAAAGCACAAGAACCAAAGAGATCAGGAGGCATAGCACCAAAATCGGAGATCCAAGGAGAGCACACCCACGGTCACTTGCCCTGAGGAGCGCAATGCCTGGATCAATCTCTGAATTTACAAAGTAGTAGCCGGAAAGCAAATCATTCTCGTAGTTATTGGCACAATTCCAAATGAGATCCGTGGTCATTGGCATCGAATAATTGTAGCACTCTCGATGACCGAAGCCGAAGGACAACATCTTCGGTTTGTTGGGATGATTCAAGCAGAGGGCATTGTGCCGATCGAGTAGCTCGATAATCCGGCACTTGGAAATTTTCGGGTAGCGAAAGAATAGCAAGTATGAACTATTCTGAGCCTCTAACTGGAAGATGCTGTATGGAGCCGTCATGGTAATGTGCCCGCACTTGTACTTCATGCAGTAGCGAAGAGGCACCACGCCCGAGCAGACGAATGTCAAGGGGCTCCTGAAAAGGGAAGCACATGAAAGGTCAAAATGTGATGGCATTTCTCACGGCAACAAATGGGAAAATTTTGAATATATTTAATCAAATCGTGTCTTGTTTTTAGTGTGTGATTCACAGGTGACCTGTTTGTCAAGACAGCCGGTCTTTAGAACCGGAATGTGAAGCTCTATTCTATATCTTTAATAATCCCTCTATTCAAGAGACAATTTTGTTTGTTTACAAAGATTTTCTAGCTTCGGATCCACAAACAGATGGCATAAAAGCAGAAAGAGTGATCAATAAATTATATAAACTGGTTAGTGATGTGACGCAAAACTAGCTACAACTTTCTGTAATATGGCATACGAAATAGTAATGAAAAATGGATATGACAATGCGTCCCCTAACCCCTTTGCAAAAGCCAAATGAACTTTGTTACTCTGCCTTTCGTGGGAGAGGTTTGTCAGAGAAATCTGGTGACTAGCGTAATAGCACCCTTGCTTCAACCAAGGTCAGGTTATTGACTCTATCGAAAAGTATAATGCATCTCAATCGATTTCGCTGTTACACTTAATAAAATAATATTGAAGTACTGCTGACAGACAGCTTTAAGTAGAGGGATTCCCAATTCGAAATAATTTAAAATAAAACGCAAAAGAACAAGCTAGCAATTGGACATGTGTAACATTATGGAAAATAAAGCAAAATGGGAAAACATTTGATGGTATTTTCAGAACAGACAATCAATTTGGGCCCCAGAGCCGCGAATTGAATAGAAAACCCATTAATGACAGGCTTGATTAGCATAATGTATTATAAATATAAAATACAATGTGTGCGTGTGACTAAGCGAATGTGTGATAACTGGCGAAAACAAAGCACCGGCGAAATTTTATACCTATAATTATACAACATCCACACACATATATATTTTGCTGTGGCTGGTTTGCTGTTTTATTTTATTTGATTTTATGCTAATATGCGAGCGTCGCGAGTGATTCCCAAAATCCCACATTAAGCGCGTGAGTTGGCGAAAGGTTAACCCCCAAAACAATCGGCGAGAAAACTGGTCTCCCCGAGGGGATGGTCATCGATATTTTGTTTTTTGTTTTGTTTGTTTTTCGCCGCGAATTGTGTCATTTTCGATAAATGGGAGAGAGAATGGAGCACCACCTGACACCGCCTCCAGAACCAGACGAGCAGGTTGTTGAACTACGCACCGAAATCGGTTTATAAAACGAGCCGTTGCTGCGAAAGTGATCCACAGTTTCAAATACACCGATCTAGAGTCAAAACCAACATTCAAGATGCGTGCTGCCGTCGTCGTGTTCGTCCTTGTGATTTTCGGACTCCTCAGTGTCCTGGAAGCGGTGCCCGCTCCTCAGTTCTATGGCGGATATCCCGGTTACGGCGGCTACCGCGGTGGCTATGGCGGCGGCTTTCCCGGTGGTTTCGGCGGCTACGGCGGATATCCTAGCTACGGCGGTGGCAGCGGCTTCGCATCGGCCCAATCTTCCTCGTCGGCCAGCGCTGGCGGTTTCGGCGGCTCTCCCTACTTCTTCGGCTAAACAACATTTAAATAATAATTATAAATAATAATAACTATTTTTAATGTATAATAAACTAGAATCAATAATTCTTGTGACTCCAAAAAATTCATGTGTTCTGTTTGTGAATGGAAAAAAAAATCTAAATTTACTCTTTCCTTTTTGTATTAAATTTTCTTAATTTATTAAAGAAAGTCGCCGCTTAAAAGGCCAAAGTATGCGATGAATTTAACTTTTGCAGCTGGAAAAATGCCAACATCTTACAGAAAAGTTTGTAGCCCAAAATGAACTTTCACTTGGCCCCAAAAATTTGGTTTTGCCACAGCTGTGGCATACATTTCCCTCTGAGCCGCAAGTAAATCAATGCAGCCAGCAGCCTTCGACGACATCTTCGTCCTCGTCCTCGAAGGATGCCAAAGCCGGGTCAAAGCCTGTGAATGTGCATCGAACTTGGTTCAACGACTTTGCGGCATCATTAAAAACTTTTCTTTTTTTTTCCTGCCACGGCATCTTGAGCTGTCCTTAGCCGGAGCAGAGCTCTCCTCTGACTTTTGGTCGCACATACATACATCTAAAGGACATCTTATCCTCATATTGTTATTTTTTGAATTTATGTATGTCCTTCGGGCAGCAGCAGCAGCAGGACCCGAGAATGCAAGTTAAGCTGAATAGCTTCTTTTGCCGCTGTTGACGTTGACTCAAAAGTTGCATTGATGGTCGCGAGAGCGAGACTGTCCCGGCTCCTGCCTGCCACTGGCCATTCAATGTCGCGGCTCTGGCATTGATGTTCATCCATTGTGTCCTGTCCTCTCCATGTCGTGTGCATCTTGCTCTCCTCCATTGGCCTTTTCATTCATGGCGGCGTCTGCAAGTCATGGGCTTTCAAAAGGCATATAATATAATAACGCGTTTATGTCCTTTCAGCAGTTTTATGATGGCAATGGCAAAGCCAGAAGACCTGGCCCAGGATGTGTGTCCGTCGGTAATGACACGAAAGCAAAGTTCTCATATAAATAAGGATTTTATTGGCGTATCTGTAAAAGTTCTGTGATTTTTTCACTGTCTCTGGAGATTATTTCAGACAAAGCACTCGCTGTGAGAAATACAAAGTTAAACCCTGAAATTATTACAAAACACAGTATTATAATAGGATTTCTTAATTCAAATATACAATTAAATAGAAACTTGTAAATATTTATGCTTTTAAGTACAGAATTCTTTTACCAAGTGGCCTTAAATCTTTTTAAATCTTTTTGCTGACTCAAAGAGGTAACTTTATTTCGGCCTCCCCCTGAAAAATCAAACAATTGTCTAATCTCAGGCAATTTACATCCTGCCAGTCAGCCAGTCGTCAGTCGTCGGATGACTAAATCAAGGATTCTTTTCGGCAACACGCAAAGGGCGTTACCAAGAAGGGGAGAGGCGGCTATGGCAATGGAGTGCAAACTGTTCGCCTAAAATATGTCAATCGGAATGTAAATCATGGCGTAATTTGCATTTTGAGCAAATCTGCTTCAATTGAAATTGTCGACGATGCCCCGCTCCCGCTTCTCCCCCATCGTCCTCCATCGATGCCCGATGCATTTGTTTCTGCTGCTGGCAACACGTGAGTTATGGCGATGATTTTGACAATTGTCAAGCGACACGGGACACGCCCACCTCCATGACGGCGGCAATGGGCGTACAGCCGACGCATCCGTTACGTGTGCGTATATATATGTACAGTTGTTTGCTCCTCGAATTCGGCGGACACAATAAATCTTGACTCTTGTTATCCAACATAATTGCGTTGACGTGTCCCGATGCGAATTCAAATCATGTTAATATATTTACAGCTTTGATTTGCCATCAGGGGAAAATGAGGGGGAAAATGCCTCAAGGCTTAAAAGACATTATATGAGAGATATTTAATAGAGAAATGTAATTGCTTTATTATTTTTAGGCGGACAGTTTAATAAGGAATATTGTTACTTATTTATTTAAATTAACGCAAAAGGATTGATCTATTAACAAACTTAAACTCAAGAGATGCCTTAGAAAATATATAAAATTTATTTATAATAAAATAAGTGACAAGTAACAAATATACAAATATTTATTCTACTTATTAAAACATTTCAGATTAAATTTATAAAGCATTTAAAGAACATAAATTTAAACATTCATTTAGTTTGACAAAATCTCTAAAACGCTCTATTAAAAATACAAAAATAATATAGCTTTAAAGTACGCTGAAAACGTGCTCTTTTTTTATTTTGCAAATAGGATTTACTTATAAGCCGATTGTAAAAAGGAAATTGCATAACTCGCCTATAAATTGTAGAAACCGCAAAATAGAATAGTGCAAAAACTTTGGGCGAAAGGAATTAGATTTGCATTCGACATTCAGCGATATTTTTCTTTTTTGGGTAAAAACTGGATTTATTGCAAAAATTATGTTTTGATTTATTTTATTTTTCATTTTATTTATGCCTCCCTTTCGACCCTTTCACCTGCTGCCAGTTCCACAATTTTCCAACTAAGAATGCCTTCGTGTGTGTGTGTGTGTGTTTATGACACAACTTTCATCACGTAGCACGTAGAGCAGATGTGCATACGCCAAAAAGTATGCAACAGCAAAACGTGATTTCGTTTTAAATTTCAACTGCGAGTGCTGTCAAAGCAGAATTTATTTGCTGAACGCATTCATTTGGAAATTATCGAATAGGAAATTATTGGCTCCTGCCCGAGCATAACCTTGTTTTGTTGCCATTCATCCATACGTACATATATTTTGCCCGTGAGCGTACGGTTCCAAACGTGAGCATTCAAATCGTTATAATAAATTCTTGGCAGACGAACAGGAAATGATTAAGGAATACACAATAGTTGCAGGGCATTCTAATGGCAGCTTAAGTTAAATCAATATGTCTGCTATTATTTACAATGTTTAGCAATTATGTATAGCTAGTTGACATTTTTATAATCAATTTAAAGAGGCAACCAAGACCATATGAAAAGTATTTTAAACAATATGCGAAACTCTCCCAGAGTGCAGTTAAAAAGAAACTCTCTCGTTCGCTATTGTTTCCTTTTTAGACTGTTGAGGCTACGCTCTCGATAGAAAAAATGTGATGCGCTCTCACAGAGTGCATTTAAAAAGAAACTCTCTCTCGTTCGCTATTATTTAAAAAGAGAGAGAAAGAAGCAAACGCTTTCGCACAATAAGTGGAAGCAAAATAGATAAAACTTTAGCGGTTGCTTTGATTTCGATTTAAATTAATACCGCTGGCAACAGGTATTTCTTGGACTTTGTGCGAAACGGATCCGCAAGAATAAGCTTTATTTTACAACTATTTTCTTAAAATTTCCCAAAACCAAATGAAACTGCAACAGCATGCAGATATAATACCACACACTAGTCATCATGCCGAACCACAGACTTCGATTCGGTTGATACAGGCCACAAGTCCATAGTTCCAGTTTCAAACTGTTGCTGTATATTGCAAAGGCACTTATCTAAAAAATACACATCATTATAAAGATTAATATAAATTTAAATGATTATTAAGTCACCTCCTTCGACCAGCGTTGTTCGCTCCAGGCATGCCGAGCCGCGCTCTGGTACTCCATAACCACATCGCACATATGGTCAATGAGATAGTAGTCCAGAGACCTCATATAATAGCTAACGCAGCCGTAGACCAACCAGAAAACTGGTGTGTTTGTGCCAAAGGCAAAGAAGGCACCCCAGTAGGCTTGGATAACGCCGATTATAAAGTTATCACAGCGCGAGGCTAACATCTGTGGAGCGTAGATCTTGTTTATATTGACGGCTGCCTTGGTCAGAGCGGTGTGTAGTGACCACAGGTGATGCAGCTCCTCCAGGTCTCGCGGTGTCCTTGGCTTTGATGTTATGACAGCCTCCAAGCGGCGATTGACACAATCCAAGCCACGGGCAATGTGCCACAGAGCGAGAAAGTAGCCCATTGGTACCATGAGCAGCACATTGTTGCCATTGCTCAGGAAAATAAATCTGGCTATCATTAACAATTTGAAGGACTCAATCGTGTAAAACAGGAAAAAGGTATCCGTGAGGCACAGCCAGATAACCGTGAAGAACTTGACATACAGCAGAATCATCAGGGATCGTCTCACACCTTGTCGACCACAGCGTTTCTCTTCCTCATTTAGCTTCAGCAGCAATGGCTCCATTTCCCTGAAGGCCGTATCCCGAAATCCTCGCGATAAGATCGTATATATGATGGCACTATACGTCACCAAGTACCTCACATTGTAAGTGATTACGATGAGTTGTGGAAAGTTGCCCTTAGCCTGAAAGGCGATCCGTGTATACCACATAACCAAGGGTAGCAAGGTTATGGTCAGGATATTAGCGATCAGAGCATAAAATCGCGAAAATATGGAAGTGCGGAACCTCTGATTGACGAAGCGATGCGAGGTTATACCAATAAACAGCGAATAGTTGAAATATAAGTTCACCAACGAATTCATCATAGCCATAGCGGTTATGTCCTTTATCGACGAGCCTCGGAACCCAACTGATGTCATTAGGCTTTGGTAATGGATTAATGTGCTTTTATCTATGAGAGTGTGCTCAAGATTTACAACAAATAGATAGGTATAGGTTTGTGCATGATATTACTTAATTATAAGCTAGGCGGAACTGCATTAACACAATGAAGTAACACAAAATGCCTTCCGTCACTCGAAGCCAGTTGTTTCTATTGGGTTTGAACAGTCCGCAGACCATTAAATCGAGCTTCATACTCTTTTCGTAGAGTATAAAGGCATTCAACTGAAAATATAAACAAACTTTAATAAATCTATTGTTGCAATAGGCCACCCAATATTCCACAATTAAATGAAAGCCAAATAACCTCTTTTGACATCGTGCCTTCGGTAACTAAGTCCTTGCGCATATGGTGATATTCAACTGTCAAATCAATTATGTAGTCGTTGAGAAAAAAGTCCAGCAAGCGTATTAATTGCAAGATGCATCCAAAGTAAAAGTAATATCAAGGAAACCACTCTCTCTTCAAGAAGTGAACAAGCACGTAGAAATCCATCACACTGAACAAGCAGTGGTTAAACATCAACGCCAACATCTGAGTCTGGAAATAGCCATTTATCCTGCGCGCCGTTCGACTGAGTTTCATGTGCATTTTCCACAAATAGGAAATTGAGTGCGGTCTTAGACCGGTAATCAGCTCTTCTATGCTCTGGTTGATAAAGTCAAAGCCTTGGGCAATGTGCCAAAACGAAATAAAGCAGAGATACGAGGATCCGGTCAAGGTGTTGTACCCTAAGTAAAGTACAACAAATGCCAGACGAAAGTCCCCCTGAAGCTCAAAAACAAATGGAATCAAATTATTTGACAGCGTTTGGTAGGCCACTGTGAAGATCTTCAGGTAGAGCATTTTCCTTAGCTTTAAACTCGGCTCTATTCCACTTTGTATCCTGGCACGTTCTAGATGCATAGTTAATTTTTGTAGATCCAAAAGCATTCGGTCTCGGGAACTCCGTGAGGCCACAGTGTAAAGGATGACGGCATAGTTGACCACATTAAGGCCAAAAGGTGCAAGCCTGATGAGACGTGGCAGTATGCCGAGCGATGAGGCATTGACGGAAGCAATCCAAAGACAATAAGGTAGTAGTATCAATAGAATTATGTTTATAGACCAGGCATATATCTGCGTCTTCCTGGTTTGCTGGAATCTGCCATTCACCAGTTTATAGGAGGTCAAGCCGAGCAACAGAACGTAGATGTGACAAAATTCAAGCAGTTTCTTCATTTTGTAATTTGCTAAAACAACCGGTTTCAGGAAACTGCAATTGCAACTGAAACTGAAAATGACTTTAGAATCCGAGGATACTTTTAAGTTGCGTTTTACCCGCCGCACAATATAATTATCAACGATGTAAAGTCACTCCAAAGGTTCAATTATCTGACACAATCCGAACAAGATCTGGATTTCTTAGTTTTTAAACGTCGCTTATATCTCTTAATATTCCAAAGTGGTCTAGCAATTAATAGCCTTGCATTCTGGTGAATGTGTACTTTAAATCTAATATAAAAATATAATCTCGAAACACTCTACTTCCTGCTCATAACCAAATGAAGCTGCATCAGCAAGCTGGAATGGATGAATACTGAAGCTATCATGTGCAGCCATCTATTCCTATTTGCCGGATACAGTCCGCAGACCAGCATGTTGAGCCTCATGCTGTGTTCATAGATCACATAGGAACTGAGCTGAAATTTATAGTTCACTTTAAAGCAAAGATCTCTTTAAACACTAACTCACCTCCTTAGACATGTGGCTTTCAGTAATAAAGCTCTTGGGCTTGCTCTGGTATTGAGTCACCAAATCGCAAATGTAGTCGTTGAGAAAAAAGTCCATGCTTCGAATCCAATAGAGAAAGAATCCGTAGATCTTCTCAACGGACGGAGAATCATTGCTGTGGGCAACAAGTGTGCCCAAGTATCCATTGATAATCAAGAAAGTAAAGTGATCGAAGCGCGAGCCGAGCATCTGTGGTCCGTAGTGTCTGTTTATGCGTTGGGCTGTCCTGCTGAGGTTCGCATGCAAAGCCCACAAGCTCCGAAGCTCCTCAGCTTGCTCCTTCAAGTCATCCCACTCAGCTGAGGTAATCTCCTCAAGTTGCTGGTTCACAAAGTCGTAGCCGCGGGCTATTTGCCAGAAGGACACAAAGTAGAAATAGGTGCTGGCAATCAGGATATTGAAGGACGTGTTAATTAGCAATGCCTTCATTACAATCGTCCAACAGGGGTGCTCCCATTGCCAAACAAATATGGCCATTATGTAGGCGAGACACAAATACGTCAACGTAAAGGTTTTCAGTAGAAACAATCTACGCAACTTTGAGCTCATCCGCTTTCCCGCTCGCAACATCTCGCGATTCACTTGCTTTATCATCAACTCCAGATCCAACAGCATGGCGTCTCGATAGCATCTCGAAATAAGGGTATAGGCAATCACGGCATAGCTTATCGAGTGCAGAGCGTAGGGAATTACCCACATAAACGGTGGCAGCCATCCAGCCATTGTCATACCTTGGGCGGCGTCCCAAAGAGCCATCGGTAGCAGGGTCAGGGTTAAGGCATTGATTGCCAGGGCATACGCCTGCGTTATCCTTGTTTGCTTGAATTTTCCGCCGACATTGAGGTAGGAGGTCATGCCAATGGCCATGATGTAGCCATTATATATCTGAGCTATCCGCTGCATTCTCATACTTGGAATGAACCGTCCTCCAGGAGCTTCCCACTGCAACTGAAGTCTATGCCTTGGCGAGGACCCATTAAGCCAAGTGTGTAGACAGATCGAAATCTGCTTTAATTGGAATGGTGGCCGGACGTTGCCGGCCATTCCCTGGGGAGTGGCTCACTCTCAAAGGAAATCGATGCGGAAACTTATCATCAACATTTGCACCATCACTTCAATAGCTTTAATTTCGAAATATTCACTTTATTCGTATTGTAAGACTTTACCACTTGAAACTTTCGGTATCCTTTTTAACTTCACCCCTAAGGACCAGATAGAATTGCAGAAGCAGCATGGAGTTGGACACCACAACTTCCATTGTTCGCAGCCATTGGGTTTTATTGGCTTTATAGAGTCCACAGACCTTTAAATTCAGGCGCAGGCTACTCTCATAAAGCAGATAATCACTTAGCTGTAATTATAATATAATATTCTAATTAATTAAATATTTATTTTGGACAATAACTCACCTCCTGAGGCATTCTTCCCTCGCTTATTTCGTGCTTCGGATGGCTCTGATATCGACTAGTTAATTCACATATAAAATCATTCAAGAAGAAGTCGGCTGTTCGCACCAAATAAATAATGGCCGCGTACAACTTTATAAAGGTTATGCCCTCGTGCAGGTAAATAATGCCCACGTAGCCAAAGATGATGGTATAAATAACGAAATCAAGGCGCGAGACGATCATCTGGAGTCCATAGATTCTGTTTATCCTGTGAGCCATGCGACTGAGGGTCGCATGGAGGGACCAGAGATTTCTTAGCTCCTCTGAGTTGAATCTTGATCCGCAAGCTGTAATCTTAGCTATTTCCTCATTGACGTAGACAAAACCTCTGGCAATTTGCCAGAAGCAAGCAAAGTAAAAATACGTGGTGGCATTCAGGATGCAGTAGGCAACATTAACAATATAGGAATCCAGATTTTCACAGCTGATGAAAGCTAGTGGTATGAGCGGTGCAATGCTCAAGTAACCCAATGTAAAGGTCTTGAAGCTTAGAAGTCTCTGCAGTTTTGGGTTCCTTCTCCCGTCAGCTTTCTCCATTTTTCGACTCAAAGCATTGCTCAAGTCCAGTAGCTCGATTAGCAAGCTGTCTCGATAGAATCGCGAGGTCAGGATATACACAATGTTTGCATAGTTGACCGAATAGAGAACAAAGGGAGCTAAAAGCATGATGTCCGGCAGCCAAGGTGCTGAAGCCATTCCCCAGGCAATTCTCCAGAAAACACAAGGCAGAATGAAAATGATGACCACGTTGAGGGCCAAGGCATAGACTTTGGTTAACCAAGTTTGCTTTAATACTCCTTTGTCCCATTTGTAGGAAGTCAGGCCGAGGAGCAGGGCGTAACCGTGGAAGAACTCGAGTAGTTTTTCCATTTCAACAGCTGTCCTCGAGTGTTGAACCACAACTAAACCCAGCGAGCAATGCAATGCAACCTTTGCATGCGAATCAGTTGATTTCATCAGAAGATTAATTTTTCTATGTGTTAGAACTGAGTTTCCATTAATTAAATTTTGGTTATTCTGCTCGTCTTTGATAGCGGTTACAGATCACCTTATTTATATTTAATTCAAACGAGAGAATGCCACTGCAGTGTAGCTCAGGGTTTAGTTCTTCACGTGCCGCCTTGAGAAAATGTTAACTCTGGAGGAGATCTACCATGGCTACGGCCTGCTTGTTGGCATGACGTCCTACCGACTGTTTAATGGCAGATACCAGCAATCGAAGATAACCCAAGCCTATGCCGTGATCCTGAACGTTGTCCTCATCTGTGCTTTGCCGTTTGCTTACTGGGAAATATCCATCGGGGTGATCATGATGCCCTGGCTGCCCGGAATCATGTTCATAATTCCGATAATACTTTACATGGTCGACTATGCGGTTGTAGCCTTTATCCTGGTCTCGCGTTTCCGTCGGGACAGCATGCTAATAGACTTATTGGAGTTGACCCATCGCCTGAATCGGAGAATGGAGCGAGCTGGTCTGAGGCCAAGCCCGCAGCTGCAAAAGCTCCGGCACTTGAAGTCCTTTACACTCACCTACTTGATCTTCGTTTCATTGGTATCGTTGTGCTTTTTAGAAACGGGAATACTGAATGCTCTTTTGGTCAACATTGGCTACCATATCCTACGCTTGACCACTTACTTTTACTTTGCATCCTTTTGGCAAATAGCCAAGGGCTATGATCTCATAAACCAACAACTCGGTTCCGGAAAGACGCCAGGAGAAGAGATTAGGAATCTCTGGTCCCTTCATTCGCTTCTCGGTCGCATGGCCCGCAAGATAAACAGGATATATGGGATTCAGATGCTCGTCTGCCGACTGGATTATATACTCTCCACCATTATCTACAGCTACGTGGGCATTATAATCATGTATTACGGAGTATCTTTTCTATTTCTTCATGCGACTTCCTTGATTTTGTTGCGAACTGTGGACATTTTCCTCAACGATTTCGTGTGTGAATTGAGTCAAAGATATCAGTGCCAGCCGAAGGACGAAGTAAGTGAGGGAATAATGCCACAGGAGGTGAGTTGGCGTCCAAAATAAATATTAAACAATTAAAATATTTGATTTAATTTACACCTAAGTGATTTTCTGATTTATGAGAGCAGCTTGCGGGTGAATTTAAAGATATGTGGACTCTATTCGGTTAATAGAAGCCAATGGCTTCAAATGATTGGATTTATTATTTGCAGCTTTACAATGCTTATGCAATTTTATCTTGTGTTGAAAGAGAATAATTAATTAATGTGAATTTTGGTATCTAAGATCCAAATGTAATACAAAAACCTTGCACTTACCTGTTTCTTCTTAAAAACTACACATCCTTGATTATGATTAAACGCGCAACGACATGTTTTGCTCAATGTAAACCCCTTAACCCTTTTCATTAACCCAAAAACTGCTTCAAAACAAAGGGATTAAGTTTTATGATCTTGTTTACAAACTCTAGTGTGACCCTTTCTGTGGGGTCAAGAACAGGTATGTTATGCACCTCAAGAACAGGTATGTTATGCACCTGCGCGTCTTACCTGCTCAATAGGAAATTTGTGCAATTGAAAACTTACCTGAATTCCACATAAATACAGTGAGTTTTGGGACTCTTCCATCATTCGCAATTGAAACTTCAAGCAGTCAACACACGCAACCCGCCACAATGGAAGAAGGTCCTCTGTCGTTCATGCAATTCAATCCCGCCTGCCTGGTGCTCCTCGTGCTGGGAATCTCGCTGCTGGACTACATGGTCAACACCTCGTCTGCCGAACAGAAGGTGTCCACAACAACAAGCATGCACTCTGCAAGCGCATTTGCAAGGCGCCACAGGACATACAGGAACAGGAGCGATGATGAGACTCCTTTGGCCAGATGCTGCGGCCTGAGACACCTGCAACTGCGTCATCGCGTTAAAGTTCTAGCCGGCGTCAAACGACGAATCGATCAGGAGTTCTGACATCACCAAACAGCACTTGAGACTTATTTTTATCAATTACTTTAGTTACTTAAGCTTTAAACCATGAAAATATGAATAAATTGACACTTTTCCAAGACAAAAATCACTTTTCACTTTTTCTTTTGCGCGGGAACTAAGACAGGGTTGTCAAACATGAATGAGATCTCGATATACCGATAGATTGGTATTTGGGCACACTGAAATCGATAAAATGCTGCCCATATTTTTGTTTTTCAGAAACCAATGCTGCCAAGTTAGCGCCATCTTATTTCTGCCGATGTGGCAATACCATTCATTAAAGTGACTGCCAAACCACAGAATAATGTAGTGTTGCCAGATCCACTTACTCAAACAGCTGTTTGGCGGCAACTAGATTCTGAATAAAAAATAAGCTAAGAAAGGCTGTAAAAACAAGCTGTTACCAAAAATATATTTTTTTTATAGTTTCCCAACTGCATTTAAGGTGAAATTCCGTCATATTAGCTCCGCAAACAGAATTTCTTTCAAATAAAAAATCGCTAAATCTAGCCGGAAAATAGCCAAAGCGACCCAGCATCCAGTGCTGCCCAGTATTCCGATGTCTCAGCCTGCAGTGCTGCCCATTATTGCGACGTTTGAATAGGAATTCTCTTCAAATCACGTTTTTTCTCAATTTTTTTGCTGCGTAAACAGAAACTTCAACTCGATTTTAATAATGGAAACTTATAGCAGCGCTCGGCAATTGCTCAAAGAGCCTGTATCCTTTGCGTGAGTATTGAAATTTCCTATTTTCACATGTTTTTACTTAGAATCCTTTTCCTTTTCCTCAGCGATCTCGTGGACAAGGGTGTCGAGTTCGAAATGGACATGACGCAGCGCGACTATGATGACGAGAGCGACGAATTCGAGGACTGCGAGGACTTGCCAGATCCGGAGGCCCTCATCTCGCCCTGGCTGCGTCCCTTCGACGAGCTGCGCGCCCTGATGCAGCCCATCGGCGAGCACATCTTCAAGCGGATTATACGGCAGGGCCACGCGGAGCGCGACCCGGTGCCGGAGAAGGCGCGCGTCTCGATCCGCTACAGCGGCTACTGGGAGGGCGTGGGCGCGCCCTTTGACTCGTCGCTGCTGCGCGGCACCAAGTACGAGTTCGAGACCGGAATGAGGATGGTCCTCGAGGGCCTGGAGGCCGCTGTGCGTACCATGCGTCCGTACGAGCAGGCCGAGTTCATCATCTCGTACAAGCTGCTCTTCCGGGAGCTGGGCTGTCCGCCCCGCATCAAGCCCAAGGCCGACGGGCTGTTTAAAGTCGAAGTCATTGACTATACGCTGATCGGGGATGGTCAGGCCATCGATGACATACGCAGGGAGGATCGCGACAAGTTCTCTGTGGTGTATCCCAAGGCCCAGGATCTGCATTTGCATGGCAAGGATTGTGTGAAGCGCTCGCGCTATCGCTGTGCCGCCACGGCCTTCGAAAGGGCCATCGAATCGCTTAACTACTGCCGCATGGCCAACGACGAGGAGGAGCGCCAGCAGACCGCCCTCCTGCTTACCCTTTCTGTAAGGATTTGCTTTTATAATTCTTATAATTATGATACATTTCCTTTGCTTTCCAGCAAAACCTCATGGTTTGCTACAACAAGCTGGGGCGTCCGCGGCGCGTCTGCATTGTGATGAAGGATGTGCGCCGACTCACCGCCAACGATCCCTCGTGCAAGGCGCTCTTTCACGAGGCTCGCGCCTTGATCTCGCTGGGCGAGTACCAGCAGGCCCGCAAGATCCTGATGCAGGCACAGGCCAAGCAGCCGGCCAACAAGGAGATCAGCGATGAGATTGAACTCCTGGACAGGCGCATCAACAAGTACGAGGAGGCCAGCCGGGATCTGTGGTCCAAGGCCTTGTGGGGCACAAAGAGCAAGGAATCTCCGCTGGAAACCGAAACCAAAGAAGACTCTGCTAAGGAAACCAAAGAGAAGAAGTTCAAGCAGGAAGTCGAGGATTTGATCAAGCAGTTTGCAAGCTCTGTAAGGACTTCGATGTCCCTCAGCCGTCAGGTCTATTCGAAGGCGGAGTTGGAAGTGTTCAATGATATGGTCAAGGATCACAATATGAAGCTTACTTACTCGCCGATTCATGATGATCTCATAACTTTGTCCAAGATGGAGGACAAGTGATGAAAAATTAATGTAAACTTTCGAAGTATTCGGGAATCTCCCAGCAAATATCGAGTGCCATGAAGCCTAGGTTCTTATAGAACCATCATTTTTAGTTTATAACCAATCACAATCCACATTTTCATTCTTAAAAAACAAGAATCTCATTTGTTACCTTGAACACATTCCAAATGAAATCGAAATCAAAAACACACATATTCACTAGCTTGTAAGTTCTTGAAGGACCAGACAATTTTGTTATTACATTAATTAAATGTAAAACCTTAAAACTTAGTTCCCCCTTGTTTCCTTGGCATTTTTGAGCTCTAGCTCCTGGTTCAGCTGCCGGTGCAGGCAGTCCAAGCAGGTGCAACCCTTGATGTGGTGCAGCACGCTCACCTCCTGCAGCTCAAAGCTGCTCGTGATCGTCTCCGATTTAACGAATTTGCAATACCAAAAGGTGAAAACAAGAAGACCTTAAAGTGAAGGCGAAGGTTAGGTATCAGGAAGAAGTTTCTCGCGGATTGAGACGTACCTATGGAGGCCATCCAAAGCAGGAGCAGCATCAAGGGACAGTAGTAATTGCCCATCACGAACATCTCTTCTTTGCTGAGGGTTTTGTTGCCTGCGTAGGTTTCCAGGAGGCTTTCCATGAAGGTATCCACCAAACTGGACAAGACCTAAGCTGTAACTATAATCCGATGGGAGGAATAGTAAAGATGTGTTTTGTATGCTTGCAGTTGAAGAAATGTCCAATTGGCTTTAGTTTTTGCACAACTTAAAGCTTGATTTTCCTAAGAAATGGATAAGCAAACAGTTGTCTGGCTTTGCAAGGTTTTATGTTTGTAAAATGGTTGTGCGTTGTAATAAACAAATATGGTTATTAATGCGGATAAGCCACACCTTTGTAATTAATATTTTTTAAGCTGAAATAATATACACTTTCTTTGTAAGAAAGTCAATAATATGGATGGTAGTATGTCTTCAGATTTTTCAAACAAAATGTTGGTTTTATTACTTATTTTTATCTGAAAATCAATTTTAATAATAATATCTGTTGAGACATTTGTCTAAATTGATTCACGTTAAAACTAGAAATACGGGTGTGATATAATGTTTGTAAACTTTTTCTTTGGTATATTTACTTAAAGTTAAAAATTTTCAAAAATATAAATTTTTGCGCCTTATTTCTTGCTTAAGTTTGTGTCTCTTGTTTATAGTCTGGCAGCTCTGTCAATAAGCTTTTGCTCTGTGCCTCAAAGCTCCTGTGTTGCCAGGTTATGACCACCAGTAAAAGCTAGATTATAGACAAAAATAAGCTACGATTAATTAAATATGAAAAAAATAGCTGAAAAATATGCTAAAAACGAGAATATAATATACTTTGATTTTTATTTACATTCCATTAGTTACATTACATTCTCTAGTTACATTCCAATTGCGATTGGAATTCCCAAGACAAGAATTTGAACCCAAAGTAGCCCCATCCTTGGCACTCCCAATCAAAATTATGGGTTTATTTTAAGCATTGTTTAAATTAAAAATTTTTAAGCAAATTAGTCTCTTTTTGTTTGGTACGCAATTGAGAATATATTTTTGACAAATTTTATTGCTTTTAAATTTTCCGCTAGCCTCTAGTTTTCAATTTATTCCGCATTTTGCTTTTGAAAACCGCCAGATTGCAAAAATTCGCTGATAACAAGCTCAATCTAACCCACTGTGCCTCGAAGCCGAAAAACTTTTTGAGCTTTGCTGTTGCTCTTGGGGAAGTTTCAGATTCTCTTTTTGAAACTCAACGAGTAAGGTTGGTTCGCTGCGGGTCGCGGATGAAAATTAAAATAGCGGCAACGATTCTTTATTGTTCTTAGTGCCCGTCGGCGAAAAAAATAAAAATAAAGAAAGAATGAAATAGAGAAAACAAAAGAAAGGAACGAAAGCAATGTCGTTAACTGTGTGCCTGTGCGTGTGTTTGTGTGTTGCGGCTGCATGTGTAGAGGAAATTTGGCAACAAGCCGCAAAAATATAGCAAAATATTTCAAAAGCATTGCAGAAATACGATTAAACCAGCGCTCGCGTGTGTCTGTGTGTGTGTTTTTGTTCTATCTGAATAAAACAAATTTGTTGAAATGCCGAACTTTAATCGAAATTAAATGCTGCACAGCAACAACAACAACACGGGAGAGAGCTCTCCATTGATGCTGTAAACATAACAGCTGATTAGACCCCCGCTCTCTTTTCGGCTCTCTTTTGCGGCCAGTTGTTGTGGTTTTTGTTGTTGTTGTTTTTGCGGCTGGGGGAAAATTCGAAATGTTGGCCAAGTTTGAATGGGGAAAATTGAGAAAACTAGAGAACTAGAAAACAAGAATTTGTAAGTGGCCCAATAACGTGGCAGGTGGAAACTAGTAAAAACTAAATTCGGAACTAAATTCCGGTCTGTGTCGTCTCGCAGTGTAAAAGAAATACAAAAAAAGTCTACAAAAATCTACATAATTTGAATTTCTACAAAGCGACGGCGGCTGCTTATCGAAGTCATTGAAAAAAACAATCAAAAACTTAAAAACCAGACGGAAGCGCGACCCACGACATTGAAGTTAATTTAATTTTAATACACTCGAAACTTGAATAATATGAAACTGTGTGTGAGCTTTAATTAAGTGTTTTTTTTTTGGTTCATGTGGACAGGAAGGTTCCTTTAGTGTAGAGTTTCGACCTAATTTCAAGTTAAAGTATAAGTCGAGCTTAAAAGGATCACTTTAATCACTTGTTATTAGTAGATAAAGGTTTATAGCATAATTTATTAAAAGAAAATCACTTTTTTGGGTTTCTTAAGCTTAGTTTTTTTTATTTTTCCACTTAGATTTCACCGAATCTTAATCTAAACTTTTAATTTGTAGCTTAAAATGGTAATAAAAACTGTAGAATTTAAAAAAGATCTTCTTGTATAAGTTCACAGCTTTTTATATTGTCTTTAAAACATAAATTCTGTCCAAAATTATCTAAAATTGTATAAAAAAGTTTTAAATAATAGTTCTGTAAATTATTGTTTTTATGAGAAATAGGACTCATAAACTCTAACTCTTTAAAAATCTTATCTACAATTCGTATAAGAATATTAACAATATAAAACCAAGCTTTTGAAGAAACTCTTCTCAACTTTAAGTCAAGTTTTTCTAACCCAAAAATATGCATCATAGTCAAGTTTTTTTTTTTTTTGTCTAAAACCAAGGTTTATGGCCATGTTTATTAAATAAAATAAATTACTCTCCAAATTTCAAAGCATCTTTCATACAGTTTTCAAGGCTATCCATCTTGTTTTAACAAAAGATCTATTGTATCTTGTATCTTTTAGTTAATTTTACGGAAGTTTGTAAAATTCTTCACACGTCTACTCGCATTGCCTCGCTCTTCTCCCCCTTTTCGTTGTTCGCACCCACCGTTCGCCCTTTTTGTCGTCATCTTCGCAACGAATAGAGTGACAAAACA
>VNJS01001857.1:0-25979 GCA_008042575.1 Drosophila watanabei | reverse complement strand
ATCGACTCGGCTGTTGATGCTGATCAAGAATATATATACTTTATAGGGTCGGAGATGACTCCTTCAATGCGTTGCAAACTTCTGACTGAAATTATAATACACTGCAAGTGTATAAAAATATACATATGCTGGGAAAAACACTTTCATGTGTTTTAAGTCATTGAATGTTTTAAATTCAATTTTATTTAACAAATATATATACATTTTTTCCAAATAGCGCAATCGCAGTATGTACTATTTTAGACAAAGTTGTGTGTGTTTCAAGAGGACAGTACATGTGCCTGTGTGTTAGCTCAAGTTAACAAAAGTGCCAGGCACATTTGCACTTTGTTGTTACTGCTGCCCCTGTTGGCGCTGCGATTATTGTTATAACATATGCTGCATATGCCGCACGGATGATTGTGCTTGCACAACTTCAGAAATAAAAGTATTAAGACGGGGGAAGCGAAACACTTGCGACAACAGTGCTGATGCAGGAACCGAAGGCCGGGAAGTTGACTCGGGGCGCTGGCCTCGGGGAGTCCGGGGTTCTGCGGAACGGGAGCTTTGTGGCTCCACGGGTCCGGGGTTGTGCCCCCGCTGCCACATGTGTGTGCATAACTCAGGAAACTTGGCAAAGTCTTTCTTGACACAACCGAAGTGACGGAGACTCGGGCGTATGAATATTTCACGGAAACGATGATGAAACTAAGGAGGAATTCCATTAGCTTGCAACATGGCGAAAATTTGACATTGAAGCATATTAATGGGTTTTCTTGGGAATGAAATAAAATAAATAACTCAAAAAGAACTCAAACACTTGGCCAATGGGACGATAGTTCTTCTGGGAAAATTTCTTCAGCCTAATTCCATTTAGTTTTGTCAAGATTTATAGTAATGAGATTGTGGATTTAAACGAAAGATCATGTTTGTATTCTTAGAAATTAAGCTTGTTTTAACTAGTTTTATAAGGGAAGATATCTCCTATATCTCTTAAAATTATTTATAGTTATAGAATTAAAGCCTGCGCCATACTGCCAACTTCCCCTTACATCTTTCCCAACTATTGTACTTGGAATCATCTATCAAAATTCGCATCAATCAAACGCCCCTCTACTCAGCATAGTTCCCAACTCAATCAGCGGAGTGGCAGCCACACCTCTCGATCGGACGACCCACCTCTGCTTTATACATTCGTGTATATAATACATATCTCCACCTCCCATTCCGCCGTTGGAGGGCCCTAATTGAAAATTGCTGTCATGAAAAATACTCATAAACCAGGTTTCTAAGAAGTAGCCCAGACAATCGAATGTATTGTGTGTGTACAATATAAATTTCACATAACAATTGTACAATATGCATAACAATGACGAGTTCCAGTTTCAATACACCGAACCTCATCAAAGTCCGGGGCCCAACAAAGAACACAAGTGTTCCGGTGGACCCAACTTAGCAGAAACCCAGCCGATCCGCTCCGAACTGAGCTTGGCCTGACGGATAATGTCTTGCCAGAGCGGAGGGAAAACTATTGTCTGGGTCTGGGGCTGGGACTGGGACTGGGCCACGAAAATAGTAAAGCATGTATAAATCAAAACTTGTAAATATTTCGACTCAAAAGATGAGTTGAGTATCAGCTGCTCTTGTATGTGCACAGAGAAAAATACTTACTTTACATATACAAGATTGGATAAGTAAACAAATTTATAATTTAAGAAATAAATATTAAAGTATATGTAACATAATAGAAGCAAATATAAGTCAAATCCTTCTTAATATTCGGAATGCACATTCACAATATATACAAAAAATACTTCTATTAGGTTTCTACTGACTTTTATGAAGTCTATAATATATAAAAGGGACAGGCGTCCTTTAATTCTCACAGTGTATAAAATAGTGCTCTAGTAGAGGAATTTTGGAGTACCGACTCACACTTCAACCCATTCGCCGGGTCGAGGCCTGGCGGTCCGGCTCAAAACGCACACTCGGGCGTATTCGAGTAAGACAAACAATATAAACTTCAAAAACGCTTCGTTGCATATCAAATTAATTACAGAGCGAGGCCCCAAAAAGAGGTAGAAGGGAGCCGACCCGAGCCCGAGCAGTCCGTCTGCCAGTCTGCCATTCTGCCATTCTGTCAGACAACCCTTGAAGATTGTTTTCTTCTGCAGGGCCCGAAAAGTTTTTGCACAAAAGGCGAGTTAAGCTTTTGTGACTGCAAGGGGAGGACTATCTGGGGGAGGATCGGGAGTGGGACCGAGAGCGGGACCAGGACGAGGACGAGGACAAGGCGACAGCTGACAGCCAACAACTCATGCACAGTGAAAACTGAAGGCATAATTTATGCCTTCAAAGTGGATTGTTCAAAGAAAACTTGGAACATTTTTCCCCTGAACAACAACATCAACAGCAGCCCGAGCACGTCCTGTCCTCAACCTCATCCTCATCCTCATTCTCGTCCTCGTCCTCGTCCTCAGTACGTTCTTGTCAACATTGAGAACAATAAAGTCGAAAACAAGATGAATAGCCGGCCCGGGGATGACATCGAATTGGATATGCTCTTTACATTGTTTATTTCGGGGAATCTTCTGGGATTTCCGCCGATGGTTTTCTCATGGGAATGTCAGGAAATCATGTTGTTTGATTGCAAGTGAAATAAGGCGAATGGACAGTATCAGTAATACCCAAGTAATTTATTTTTGCTTTCAAAATTAGTTATTACATTATTCGGGAAATTAAGAATATTATTTTAATTCTTACGAAGAAGAAAGAATGCATTGAAACTAAAATTTACTAACATTTACTCAGCTCCTTACAAAATAAACACAATTAAAATGTATTTTAGAAACTGAAAGTAAGTTTACTATATTAAAATGGCCTCCGAATAAAATAATTTAAAGAGCTAACTAAAAACATTGAATTACATTTACCAATAAAATGATTCAAATACTTTATATTTTACTCCCATTGTACTATGTGTAACGCAATGTCATCCAGGTAAGTCCACAAAAAATATAGAGCACCCAATTTTGTATACATTTTTAAGCAGTGTTTAAAAATTCGCTGGAACTCGCTAAGTCCCCACCAAAAGGGCATTTGAAATCCCCAAAAACTTTGTCCAGATCCGTGCGGTTTTTGTGTGTTTTTCGGTCATGACAAAACAAAATAAGAGCTGGAAAGAAACTCAACTAAAACTGAACTGAAAATGTGAAACAAAGCGATGTGCGGCTACAGAAACAATCCCCAGCCAGGACGGGGCAGAGCAGACACAGAAGCAGAGCCAGAACAGGGCCGAGGCCCATTCACTCCCCAGCTTGGTGTTCAAACAGAGTCGCACGAGACCACAGAAGATTCCCTGGAAATGGGCCGAGAAGTGGGTCTGGGGACCTGGAACTGGAACTGGGGAATGGAGAATGGGGATTCAATGGGCCAAGCTCACGCATCGCCACGCCCCCCGGCCCCGAAAATGTTATTTTAACTACATTTTGGCTTTTTACGGCGCTTCCCCGCTCCCCGCGACTCTTTGTCTTTCCGTTCCTTATGGCAAAATATCGTACATTTATTAATACATAATCATCTTCGTTGTTGGGCAGCGGCAACATGAGAACCGGCCACATGGCGATTGAGATTGAAATCGGGATTGAGTTCGAGTTCGAGGCACAGGCACAGGCGAGGCCAGGCCCTTAGAGGTCCAAGTCCCGTCCCGCCCCGTCCCCATGGACGAGTTCTGTGTGTTCTCGCCCATTCAGAAAATAAAGCAGTAAAATCGTAATAGATATGAGGGCTCCTATCGCTCCACGGACGAGCCTGTGGTCTATTGTCGTCGCTGTTGTACGTGTTGTTGGGATCGGGTTCTGGGAAATCCAACCTAGTTAGTAAATTCGAGCCGAGTGCCCCGAAAATGTTGTTTTTTGGTTTTTTATTTTCGTTTCGTTTTTTGTGTTTCCCTGGGTTCTTATTTTTGCTTCCCAGTGGCTCTCCTCGGGCTTTGTTTTTGTTTCGAACTGGCTGCTTAGTTGTGCAGAAAGGCCGATTACTCGAATGAGTATAATTTGTCCTCGTTGTAGTTGTAGTTCTAGAAAAAGTAGTTTGCTGCTTCTGCGAAATATAAACTGCCCAGCATTGTATGGACATGACTGATAAATATTTTCGCCTGAATGCATTAATCTGGGAATTAGTTGCGGAAGAAGCTGACACCACAGATGGAGGCTGTCCGTCCGAACTCCGGACTCTGGAGGGGAGGATCAACTCGAGCCGTCTGAGTTGCCTGGAATGTGCAGTGAATTATTATAAACTTCATGGATGTATCACTTTGGTTTTCGTAAACATCTGTCGGGGTTAAGAAGAAAACGCTGAAAAAATATATTGATAGAACGTACTTTAATGTGCTAAAATGCCACTTGGCTTTAATAACCTCGTTCGAGACTCTTTCTTGAAATAAAAAATGAGTGATGGTACTTTTGGCATACATTTTATTGAATAATAAATAGCTGGAATAACTGCCGACTTAATGACCTGTTTAGAAACGAAGGTATACATAAAATCTGTTAAGTACCTTCGTCTCGTATCCGCCCATTGGAAGGAACCCTCCTATTATCGCCATTGTACACATATTCCATTTACGTTAATGAGCCATTATACAACCTCTTTCGGGCGAGTGTGCAAATCATTTCCGGCCATCTGCAAGCGGCTCACAATTAGCTGGCCAGCAATTTAGATCCAGATTCAAATGCAGATGCGGACTATACACAATCACGGCCACAGATCCGATCCGATCCCATTAGCTAAAGCTCGGGATGTGGCCATGATGAGCGGCCAGTTCCTGTCGCCCGAAATTGGCAAGAAAAGCAGCTCGTCGGTCCAAAAAAGAAATGCTAATGAGCGGCGAACAAACGAGACGAAACGAAAACTGTTGGCCATTGTTGAGTGACTAGTAACTAAAGTGGCTGCACAGAGAGAAAATTCTTCGGACTGAAAAAATCCTAAAAAAAATATAAATTTATAATTAAATAAACAAACTGGTTTTGTTAAGTTAATAATTTGATAGGCTATCTACCCTTTGGGATGGAGAAAATCAACGAACCGATCATTACTTTTTCCCTGTGCGAGCGGATGAATGAAGGTGAGTACTCCACTCTATAGAGCGACGCACAATTCAAATGAAACTGTTGCTGGGATCGGGACTGGGCTTGGATGTGGACGTGGAGGTGGAGGTGAACGTGAACGGGGAACTGGAAGAACTGCTGGCTTACCGTACCTTTCAAATTGATGAACAGCAACAAAGGCTGCCCGGGGACAAAAGAAAATGCCGGGCATAGAAAAGCGACTTTCAAAGTTCCCAGTGCGACAATGTGAGTGTGTTTTATACACATTTTTCTTTCTTTTGCGAAATTAATGAACTATTCAAATGTCAAAGGATCTGAGGGCAAGAAACGCCGAACAGTTGGTGACAACAAAACGGGCCAACAATAAAAACGAGTCCAGCCAAGAGAAAACTATAAAAAGATTTTTCTCGTTTTACGAGGCCGTCCCTCGTCGTCGCATCGCCCCTTCCCTTCCCTATTTTTTCCCTCAGTGTGACTATGCGCTTTTACGAAATTCAAAAAGCAATTTACAAAAGGCATCGTGAAAGGCGATACGCTGGCCCGTCTCCAAAACGAACTCGAGTCTCGAATCTCGAATCTCTGGTCTTGAGCTCTAAGTGCCACTAAAGGACGAGGAGCGAGGCTGAGCAGGTCGAAGCGTCAAAACTCCGACACTGAGACCCTGACAGAAGCGGGCTCTCATATAGTACGTAAATGAGTCGTCCGTGCTGGGTTTTTATTATCATTGCGTTTTATAGACAGTTTTACGAGCTAACGAAAGTGGTTCTGCCTGGCAGGCGAAGGAGCGGACGGGGCCCGAGATAATGCCCCCGATCCGAAGCGATTTGATGCCGACATATTTGAGGTTTTACGATCTTGCCGCCTCTGCTGCCAGTGTATATTGGGTGAATTGTAAATCACACTTGCCTACAGACTCGCGCACAGACGACTGGACAGATATCCGGACGCGCGGACAGACGGACAAACGGACAAACGGACAGACTGGCGGACAAAGTATTGCCCCACATTGGAACAGACCCCCACACACGATAAAGCATCGCACATAAGATGTATATTAGCGTGTCTGTTAAATTGTTTTTAGTTGCCGACGCGTCTGCAAATGAGCCATTGTTGGAGGGTCTGGAAAGGGGGAGCTGCGAGCAGGGAGGGATCTGGGTGCAGGGGGTAAGAGGGGTACTTAAGTGTCGACATTAAAGCGCTTTAAATGTTGCTATTCGCCCCTGTGCATGTCTGCGTGAACTCATTTTCGCCTGGTGTTGCATTGCGAAATGGTTTCATGCATCCGACTTTGTGGGGGGTGTGTGTGGCGAGGGTGTTACGTGGCCAGGACGGGTGTGGGAGTAGGTGTTACTTGGCAAGCGGTGGTGTACACCCTGTGAATGGCCATTCATCGCCGGGGCTCAGGTCAAAGCTCGTGGGCCAGCCCCCGCCTTGTTCGATAATTTACAAAGTGCAAAGTTCTTCAGTCGTGGCTTTTTGTTAGCGGAGTGCTAGGTGGCGAGCGATATCTTGCTCGATAGTTTTCCCAGTTCAATATTTTAATACGTACTTTTTTGTAATATTTTTACAACCGCTTAAATGTTTAATTTTTATGCAAAGTTGTATTTTTGTTTAAAGCTTTGGTTCCGTCAAACTGTACTGAAGCCACGCTAACGTTTATAACAATGCTACCCAAAATGCCCGACTTTCAGAATCAGTTATTTTCTCTGCACAAACAGATAGTGATTGGTATAGGAAGATATAGATCCTTTGGCATAGTACAATCATAATCATGGCATGGTGGTCGGGCAGAGAAAATTACTGACTCTCGGGTCCGGGCACTGTCTTGGGTTATTATATAAAATGTTACTTTAGTGTATTAAGCTGGATTAGCTTTAAGAAACATGACTTTAACAATATACTTTTGTGTGAAACATTTTTCTGCTTTTCTGAATGATTAAATTTATCAATTTTCTTACTCGTGTTGTACTACATTTCTGAAGTTTAGTTTTCAGGAACAGCCTAGTTCCAGTCTTAAGTGAATTTAAGTTTCTTTATCTCGGGCTATAACCGATACCTAAGAACGCATTTTATGCATTTAATGTGTTCTTGCGTGAACACCCTTTCCAGAACACTAATCCCAAGTACCCTTACTTTAAGCTTCTGTGCACACACCCTATTACATTTTACAAGTCAATTTAGCCGCATCCCATTCAGCCATTTCCCCAGATACACTCACATGCAGTCTGTAGTTGACGATCCGCGAGATTGGAGTGTGAGTGGGAAATGTTTTGCAAGCATCTGCTAATTGTGCCGGATGCATTTTTAATGTCATTTACCTGGCGACCACCGACCGTCGTCCTCAGCTGATTTCTAATTAAAATGCACGTCGGGCAGAGGGCGGCTCAGTCTCAGCATCAGTGTCAGCATCAGCTTTAGCATCAGCGTCTTCCTCTGTGTTATCAAGAACTTTCAACCTCGTCAAAGCGACTGGCAGTTCGGAAATTAATTGCTGACTCCGGCTCACCCCGCAGCGCCCTCCGGATCTCTTTTCATCTTGGAGCCCTTGAAGGCACTCGACACGTTGGCGCAATAAAAAATAAAACTCATTACGATAAATTGCATGGGGAAAAAGGAAAACAGAAAGCAGAATCGAAAAGGTCGCTGCCATAGTTCAAGGGAAATGCTCAAACGTCGCCTCAATTACAATCTGATTCGACGGTCACTCGGAGCGTGATTCAGAAAAGCGAATTACGTTTTCATTAGAATTTTGTATTTCCAATTCGCTGTCGCTGTAATGAAGCAAAAGGAGCCTGAATCAGAATCAGAAACGAGAATCAGCTTCTATGGCTTCAAGTGAATCAGGTTTGCAAATCTCTTTCGCATGAACGACAGCACAGATATATAGATATATAGTATAGTATTCGCTCCTCGCCGGCCTTCCCCTTAACGCTGATTACACGAAAACTTTTCATTTCGCTTTGCATAATTTACCATTTATTATTTTGCGTAATTTATTGTACGTGCCGCAATTTATGCATAAAATGTTGAACACAACGCTTCATTAATCAGAGTCCGAGCTTTCCCACAGTCCCAAGATTAAACCAAGCACCACACCGAGAGAAATATAATAAAAATGTTGTTGAAATTGACCAATGATCAATCGAAGTTTATTATTAACGAGGGCGTTGCTTTTATAAATAAAACATACTAGTTGGATAGTTAGATAGTTAATAAGTGATGTACAAATCTATAGCAAGTTTACTTTATCGGTATCATTTATGTCATAATTTGTACATGGATTTACTAAAATACTATAATAATTCCCTTAACAATACGGAGATGCTAAATTTAAGATTTTTCCCAGTGCAATGCGACTTCCTCCGCCAGGCTGCTCTCTGAAATACTAATTAAGCTTAATGTAATGCACATATGCGATAAGTCGGCGGGGTTAGCCTATCCGAGATTATAACGACTGCCGACTCCGACTCCGACTCCGACTCCGACTGCGACTGGCCTCCCTGGCAGCCCAATATATTTATATTGTATTTAGGTGGCTTGCCAGCCGGTGATTGATGTGGCTGCTGGCTTTGGCTTTTCTGCCATATTCGGCGCACAAAGCCGGCTTCCAGGCCAATCCAGTCCAAGCCAAGTCGCTGGCGGTGATAAATTGTTGCCCAAACAATGCGTATGACTTTTCAAAATAAATTCATAAACTCATAGTTTAAGAACGGAGCCAGTTTCTATGTGTGCTCATTGTCTGGGCTGGGTATCGAATCGAACGGGGAAGATTACTTACAGACAAAAGGCCCAAGTGAGACGGCGGGGCCAAAGATCTACTGCTGAAATTCATGGGTGAGCTTGTAAAAAGTTTATTTACTTTTTATGGTCAGCGTTACTCATACCTCTATCTAAAGATCTTTATTTTTTCTTTAGGTAATTTAGATTGTGAATAATGTGAAATTACCGAGAATGTTCTACTGAATCATTAAATTTTGCCTTACTTGACGTAATTTTGTGTGTTTTTCCTTATAACGATTTCCGGACTTTGGTCTATTAACTGAAACTTAAGTTTTGAGTCAATTTAATACATTTCCTTGATAAGAATAGTTCACAGTAAATGGAATTGGAGTAAATACATTACCACACTGTAGTATAGCATAGAAACGCAAAAAGCATAGGTCAATCATAAGAGATAATTGCATACAGACCTGTCTAAAAATATTCCCATCACAGCCCAGCTCAGCAAATATCTTGACATTTCGTAAATATTCATTAGACTAATTTATGAAGATTTCTTTTGCAGATCCCACAGACATTTACGCCATTTGACTGTGACCCGGAGGGATTATGGACTTTAAATGAACGCACAATGGCTCATCGTTCGATTCCACTCGAATGTATCTCGCAAATGGGCGATGCTATCTGGCCTGCCCTGCCGCCAGTATCTTATGCTGATTTCATTCCATTTGCCCGCGGACCCAGACACTTCCTTCGCGACCCTCATCATAACTTTCGAGCCCCGGCTTACGAGCATTGTGCCTCGTTTGTTTGTTTTCACAAAATTAAATGCAAACAGCCAGCGCGCAGACAACTTTGTGTGGCAGTGGCAGGCGCCCCATATGCGCGGTGCGCGATGCGATCGAATGTCAAGAAGTTGTACTGCACTCCTCTCCGTGTTCCCGGACTAAAAGCCAAATAAACAAACCGGCGACGGCATTGAAATATTTACAGTGCTCGAAGAGATTTCAAAACGGTTTCTGCGCCGAATTGGAGCCGAATTGGGCAGAAGAACAAAGGCCAGAAGACCACAAGACTGAAAGAACCGAGCGAGTAATTCAATTAAATGCACAGCGTTTTAAGAGCTTTCCGACCAGAACCGAGAGCCCCAAAATGATTTCCGTTGGTCGCCTGCCAGAATGCCAAACTGCAGAAGCTTCATAAAGTGTATCGACCCTGATACACCCTGCAGAAACATGTTGCATACCGAAAGGAATATTGAAACCTTTCTATTGAAATTGTATATTAAATATATACAAAAAAATAGTTATGACCTTTAGATATGGAATAAAGATATTTCCCTTTTTGAAATCATTTTTAAGTTAAATTACTAATTTTCGATAAGTAATTGATAAATAAATGTGTAGTAAATTTTTGCATAATTTTAGTAAATTAATTTTAACTTTTAGAAATATGTAGTACAAACTTTCAAAACTTATCTACTAATGTAAATTTTGTCATTCATTTCTCTTTTCCGATACATTTCCCGAATCTTGTTACTTTTGCACGAATAAATGTACCCTTGAACTCTCCGAGAACAGGGTATGAAGAGAATCGCTTCTTTTGGTGGTATACCGCCCTCAAAGGCGAGCTGACTTTCATCTATTAAAATATACAAATTGCTTTAGGTGGGTGGACTGCTGGCTGCGGGGATGGGGGCTGAAGGGCGTTGCCTCTTGACGCCCTTGTCACTTCACACGGTCTGATGCACAGGACGAGGGGTGGCTCTGGGTGGCTGTGGGTGGCAGCGGGCGGCGGGATGGGTGGCTGTCCCATGCGCGTTCGTCTTTGACATTTTTAAATTGATTTTTTCGCCGCTGGCTCCATCGACAAAAGCCACATCAGCTCAGGTGTATCCGTTCACACGCCACCTAATTAGTTTTGCTGGCAGGTGGGATAGTACAGGAGGGTGGCGCGGTCTCCTGGTAGGGGTTGTGATGGTGGACAGGGTGGGTGAGGGGCTCAGGAGGGGCGGGTAAATTGGCTTAATCATCGGACATTTTTCATTTACAAAATAATTGCATCTAATTCGAGGCGCGTGTAATTAAAAGTTTCTTCAACGGCAAATGACTTTTTCATTGATCGATTCGATTTGCCATACACCGGAATAAATAATTCAAACTAAAATAATGGCTTCATTTCAATGTTTTCGAAGCTAGAATTGTATGGAAGGGACTTCTCCTAGTCAATATAAAATAATACGCTTGTTAAGCCCTGGAGGGATTTTATTGTTTTTACAATTAAGAGAAAAGTTGGTAAGTCAGCAAGTGGAAATAAAGAAACCACATTTTAAAATGATTATTAAAATATACAGTGGATTAAAATAATTCATGGATGACTTACAATGATACATATCAGCTCAAGTTAATTTCCTAAAATGACACAATCCATGCGATCATAAAATATTTACTGTGTGCAATTTGATTCGGTTCGCTTGGAGCCGAGCTGGAGTTGCTTGGGGGACGACTGGGTGTGACCATCGGCAGGGCGCTGTCTACAAATTGCAAATTGATTTTTATCGATTTCCCATAATCAGAATTATTATGGAGAACACAAAATATCACTCGGCTCGTTATTGCTCACGTCTCGGGTTGCGGCAAGTCTCTTGTCTCGAACCAAAAGTTGATTTTACAATTTGATAAGCGTGCGCAAATTACACGAGAGACCTGCCTGCCCCCGGCAGGCAGGGGGGGCCCCAGGTCCCCGGATCCCCTTAGCCGTTGGACATTGATGTGTTGGCATACGCCTATAAATTTGTTGATTATCAGTCTTTTTTTTAATGAATTTGGAGAGGCCGCGGCCGCGCCCCATTCGAGTTGTTGAATACCGAATGGGGCACCGGCGCCCCTCCCGCCCCATGTACACATGTACTCCCATATGCAACAATGTCGGCGCACACTATATCTTTCCTGATGGGCCCCGACACGCACGCAACGAGTTATACCAGAGCTCGTAGGAGATAGACAACGCGGCTGGGGCGTAGCTTTATGTGCAGTTTGCATGTGAAGGCCCCATGGGGAGGAAGGGATGGGGATGGGGATGGTGATGGAGGGGTGTGTCCCCGACTCCAAGGAAGATATAGCCATAAAACTGCCAGCCAAGAGCCTCTGATGTTTATTAAAAGGTCTTGGCATTTAGCTAATGGCAACGACAATGCGGCAGATAATTGCAAAATTACTTCCATATTTCGATTCATTCTTATATCTAGTTGTAAGCCCCATTAAGATAACAGTAATATGATTAATGAACCCGTTGATTTTCAATGGTGTACGTTTTTTTTTAAATCCAGAATTATGTACAAAAAAAAAAAAACAATATCTTGTGTCGTTTTTCCTTTAGATTACTGTATGCAATTGTCACAATTGTAAGAACCTAAGCCTAAAACCATATTTGTTATTCGGCAGATGGCTGTTTGAGTCGGAGGATGGCTTGTTTCCTTTTCTTCCTTTGGATCCCAAGGATTCCGTCTTTGCTCGTGCGAATTAGGCTGACGACACTGGGTCCCTTTCATATGGCACAGTAATCATTAGCAAACTCAAGTTGTTGAGCCTGTGAGCTTAATTTCCTCCATCCTTTGAGTCGGGTCGTGTTTCCCCATAGGGTCGTTAGCCCCTTTTGAGGCTCTTGCCCCTCAGACGCCCAGCGACTTGCCGGAGGCCTTGTCCTTTGTTCAGTCGATTGCATTGATAGCATCGAGTCCTCGAAAAGGGGTTCCCTTGCCGCGTCGTCCGGCTTACTTCCTCTTCGCTGCACAGGACCACTGTGGTTGCCCTTTTCCCGCTTCCACTTCCACATCAGGGGCTGAAGTGACAACCCCTACCCCTTGCCCGAGTCTGATTCCCTTCTAATTGCTTGCGTAACCTGAGGCGAACGAGGGCCGACGAACAAAAAACGTTCATATTTCAAAATCGTGCTCAATAAATATTTTCGTTGGTCCCGAGCAAATATTCGCATTAGTCCGAAGAAATAAAAAATAAACGTGCCGGGGCCTCAGACTTTTGGCGAAAATGAATATGATTTTCACAGAAACGAGCGATTCCTGTGCGAATCGAATGGGAATGGGAATGGGACTGTGACTGTGACGGGTACTCCGGTCGTGTTTCGTGCCCAGAAATGAATGCATGCCACTTACGAGCTGAGTTTGTCGCCATTCATTTCGTTTCGTTTGAGCTCAGCTGAGTAGTAGGTACTACGTAGTAAGGAGTATGGAGTATGGAGTGCGCCATGTGGAGGGGATTCGAGTTCGGTTCGGTTGAGTTCTGTGCGACAGGAAACGCAACTTCAGCTTCAACTTGGCCCGGAGGAGGCGCCACGATGCATGATTGAGCATGATTGAGGGGTCTCGCTTTTAGTCCGCGAATCGCACAACTCCCTAGGAATATCTACACACATGGTTGTGCCATATCTGCATATGCAGGCGAAACACTGTAACTCGAACCCTCGTCTGTTCTAGAGAACATTATTTTACCCAATTTTATGGGATATCTCTTCTTTCATTTCATTTTTAGGAAGAGGAAACAAAATACCAATTAGTTAGCAAGGAGCTATGCAAAATCTAACATTATTCAACGTTTGTATCTTTTACCATCACTTTGGATCCCTGATTTAAATTTGCTTTTTAATTCCATAAACAATATCGATTGGGCATCAAGTCGCATTACTTCATCTCGCCAAATTCCAAGTGTTTCCTTCAATTTGAATTATTAAAAATCCAATTCAATGGCGTTTCCTTTAGAGAAGTCCGCCTGTAGCCGAGGGCAGTGTGTGTGCGCGCTTCTGTTTGCAATTCTCAGTGGTGCCCATGAATGGCTTCGTTTATTTTCAACACGTTACTCAAACAATGTTTTTGGTTTATTTAAATTTCTTTCTTATGGCGGCAACAAGGAAAGCCATGCAAATGCCGCCCCGCTTGTATAAGTTTGGCCCCCTGCCATTGTCCTCGCCCCCGCCCTCGCCCTCGCCGGCGTCCATTGAGGAAGCCCGCGCGTTGGGTAAACATTTGAATTTTACATTAAAGGCGGCGCAAAACATTCGCATTTTTCCCCATTTTTTTTCGCTCTCTCATTATTTAAACAAAACGGCGGCACTGTGCAGGGCAAACAATTCGCAACACCACTCCCACTCCCACTCCCTGCCACTGTTTACTTTTTAAAGCGCCAATGCCGTAAAGGAGGGGTTGCTGAGAGGGTAAGAGCGGATGCACATCCAGCAGATAAAGATACAAAAACGCAATGAAGTTGGCGGTTTTCGGTTCTCGGCACTCGGTTTTCGGATGCGGACTCGGATTGGGGTCTGCATAGGGTTCAAACTGTGTGCCAAATGCAAACAGAAATTCGAATTTTAAAACTTTTTTTTGCGGTGCGGCTGGGCAAACAGGAACTTTAACTTTACCGTTATGCCAGAATGTCTGAATGGCAGAATGGAATTTTATTTGCTCACGATATCACGGCAAACAACGAGTGCGGTAGCGAAAGGGGTTGGCCGAGAACAAGATCTCGGCCCTTTTCTTGTCTTTTGTCAGTGGCGTGGCGCATTTGTCAAGCGATTGGGATTGGTATTGGGACTGGGACTGGGACTGGGACTCGGTTTGGGCTTTCTGTTCGCTCATCCAGTTCGATTCGGTCGACGGCAGCTGGCTCTGATTTGTATCTAATTGTATGCAAACAGAATCACACATGCGGGCGTTTTGTTCGATTTTCGCCATTCAATTTTATGCATGAAGTTGATGGATTACTTATAAATGCCTCCCGGGACTTGCCCCGCCCTGCTACCCTCGGGGTTGCGTGCGAACCGAAGCGGAAGAATAGCAGATTGCACGGGATAAGCATAATGACCACAGGCAGTTTTTTCTCTTATTATGGTGAAAAATCGAAGCATGGAGGCGGCTTATGGCCATGGATGTGGGAGCCCCTTGAGTCCGGGCTTTTGGAAATCAACTAATTTTGTACAAAGCATCTCTCGCAGATGAGCGAACTAATGATGAATCCAAAGCAAGTCAAGTGTGTTTGTGTTTATTTGAGACCAAAATAATACTTTGAAATTCGTCACATGTGGTCATTGAATTTGAAATTGCCAGAGAAACGTTTGCAGCACATATATTTTGTCTGGTTTCAATTGACTAATTTGTGTTTGAATTTATCCAAGCAATGGAATGCTCATTAAAATGTTGAATATGTGCATATGTACATATATATATATATATTAGCATGATTTCATTTATGTTTGGATGGAAAATCAATGACGTTAAAGGAGCTTGCTTAAACTCATCAAATTGAAATAGAAGGGAGTCTTTGAATTATTATTTGAAGAGGCATATTATAATGGAATTATCTTCACATAAATTGGTAATTTACTAACGAAGCTTCTTTGAGCCTACACTTTCAAATCGTTATACAATATTATTGGGATATTTGGAATTTAAGACGTATGCTTTCAAGGATTCTTGTCAATCATACCAATTTATCATGCCTTACATTCTAAAGTCTTTCATTTATTTCGGCTTTAAACAATACTTATATTATCACAGAGTTTGAGTGTGAGTTTCAAAGGTCTAGGTATGGATATACAGCCAAAACTGCATTATTATATAGATTAAATTGCTATCCTGAAGGCAGCTATTCATACGCAGGGCAAAGTAAACAACAGGCCACTTCCATAAAAAGCTTAATCGCATTGTAATAGAGACTTCTGACCTCAGTGGCCTGCCGTAATTGGCCGTTTTAAAACCGATAATGCAACACCACCCCTAGCCCCTAGCCACCAGCCCCTGAACCCTGACCCTTGGCCCGACCACTAAACAAATAATAAGCACAATAAGTACAATAACTATAAGGCAGAATTTTCTATGGCTTAGTCACAGGTAATCAGGCCATTTATTATCCAAGCCCCTTCATGTATATAATTACAGCGGAGCCCGGGCCGGCCGCAAAGCCTCAGTGCCTTTCAATTATAAAGCCCAGTTGTGCCCCAGCGGCCCCACCGCCCCCACTCGGCTATTTTTGCATTATTTATCAGATCGGCCGGCTGACTTTTATATTTGCTATAATTTGCACAATCATTTGGGTGAACTTTCGTCGATGGCCGCGCTCGTCCGTGTATACAAGTTAAATGAGTTTCTATTTTAACGGGCGCATGAAAATTACAGGGGCCACCAGGAGCTAGTAATTAAGCGCCATTCTGTCCAGGACACGTCAATCAGCCAGTCATCCAGTCATCCAATCGAGGGTGAGCCACGGCAGCCGTCCCGATTCCCAGGCCCTGGGGGTTGGGATCGTTCTCCGGCCACGGCCCAAAATTGATATGGGGCTGGGGGTTGGATTAGCGCTTACGTGGCCATTTCGCTAGGGGCACAAATTCCCAAACGAGGTCATTAAGCAATTTAATATTTTAAGAAACTGATAATAATCGAACCGCACCACTGCGAACTGGACATGGACGCGGCCCGTGCAGGCCGTTGTCAGCTTTTGGCCTTCCTCTTCGGTATCACCCGGGCGCTGCGGCGTTTTTCTTTTGGGAACTTTTGCGGTAAGCCAGGTGCACTCAGAGAAATTACCCTCGAAATGATTTTCTATAAAAAATAATAAGAGTTTAATGTTAATGTTTCGAAATCTGAAAATACGAAAAATGACTAAAGTATTGGGAAAATCGGATAATTTAAATGAGATTGATGAGACAATAGTTTTACAATAGTTGTTGCTCAAAATGTTAATTGTAATTTTTAACATTTTAATTTAGGTTTTTCGTAAATATTAATATAATTAGACAAAGTGAACTAGTGATACTCCTTTTTCATTTCACACAGAATGGTACCGGGGTTGGTAAAGTCGGTCACACTGAACTGTAGTAATAATTACCTTATATCATTTCTTGAGAAAAGAAATCTTTATATACCTATAAAACAATATGATACGAATTTAATAATGGTCCATAAAAAAGCTTAAATAAAATAATTTTTTTATTCAAGTAACTAACCTCAAAACAACGAAAGAATGCGAACTTAGAGATTAACTTAATAATAGTTGTAAATTATTTTTATATTAAATTTAATCTTTAATCTGACTAGAGAAAAGTACACATTTCCATACACTATGCCACTTAAATTTCTTCGTGTGTAATCCCCATCTTTGGGATTGGGTTACGCGCTCGGTAGCACGAAGCGCTCAGAGTTAAAGTGAATTTTTTATGACATTTGCACGAAATATTAAGGTGTAATGGGTATTAAGCTGCGAACACGGAGTGGAAAGCTGACAAGGCTCGCAACCGCAACTAGACGGCAGAAATACGAACGAACAAACGTACAAGTGCGGCTTAGTGACACGTCTCTGTTTCTGCCAGGGGCGGGTCCGCGGAGGAGGGGTGTAATCTTACACGCACCAAATAGCAAAGTCATATACACTTGCCCCACCTCAAGCCGTATCCCCATTTCCAGCCTCAGAGCGGATTCGGATGACTCTTGGTATGGGTTTCTCGCCGACTGTTGGCCATGTGGCACGGTGGTTGGAAGCTTGGGTCTTCTTTCGTAAGAAACTATAGAAAATGTCTGTTGAAACCAATCGATGAAGAGGATTTTCGTGTTTATCCAGAAACAGAAACATTGTGAAACCCACCAATGTCAGCACAATTGAGAGAATGAAACGAAAATACTGAATAAAACATAATGACGACCCAATCCTCATCAACAACATAGTAGGTTTGAGTGATCAGAAATGAAAATATATTGGTAAAATATATATTATTCAAGAAAATAGAAATAAAACAAAATTATTTCAAAGGAATATTTGATCAATTTTATTCATTTCATTATATATCGGGTTTATAGCTTACCAAAGTGACTATGGAAGTATTTTTAGTTTCAGTTTTTTCGAGTAAGAAGACAAAAGCTACAATTTCAGGATTCTGAATGATCTCCTTCAGCGGTTCTTGGATCTCCTAATCCCCTTACATCCTTGCACAATATGACATAAGATCCCCCTTAAATGGTAAGAGGTTATCTTGGGTGTTCATATGACACCCAGATTTCACAGTTCGCCGGAAGATGACATGCAGATCTATCAGTTTTCAGCTTTCAGCTGCATTGTCCCAAAATGGATCTCAGGCCGAGGGATTTTCTCCTCTCCGCTATCTCTGGGATATCTCACCTTTCGCAGCCGGTACTTTAGGGACAATAAGATCAAACCCTAATCAGCTCATTAGGCACAGAGCTCGAGTCGCACTTTTCCGCTGCGCAATCTACGTATTCCGATCTTGAGGAATAAGGGCCTTCAAAGGGCCGCTGGTACCTGGATTTCCACGAGCTTCGTTCGGTTTTTATTTATTTTCTTTTCTCGGACGTTTCCCATTTCCATTTCCCTTTTTCCATTTCCATGACAATGGCACACTGTGACCTCAAAATGCTTGTCACTCCGCAGAGCCAGAAAACCCGGACGGACAAGGGCGGACGGACAGTGGACAACAAATAGTAATGGCAATATGCCATGTGTGAGTGCTTGTTTTGTGGCATATGCAAGTGTCAGTACCTGTGTGTGCGAGTGTGGTAATTAAAAACAACAACAACATTAACAGCAGGCACAGTCAACCTGTATTTTATTTTTATTTTTATGTGCCAAGACTAAAGCCGGGGCGGGACACACACAGGCACAGGCACAGACACAGCCTGCTCCGTGTTCCGTTCTCCCTTGATACTTTTTTCTCCTTGGACTTAATTACACGGATTAAATATTATACGGCTTTAATGCCCCCTGGCAGTAGGTAACCATAGCCAAGCCCAAGGCAGTAAAAACCAACAACTGTCTCTGTATTACTACACAAAAAGAAAATATGTTTGTGCACTTTTATTAATAAATATTAATTCTTATATGAATACTTGAAGCCCTGTCGAGGTAACCACAAATCTCTAAAGGTATCCGTCATAGTTTTTTTTTTATATAACTATATAAAGTTAAAAGAGAGGTTTTGACTTAATATTTTTTTAGTAAATTATCGAGTTTTTTATTTACTAAATAAATACTTTACCAAGTGAAATACATTATTTTTCTGTGTGCTTCTCCAGATTCCGCTCGGCTGCCTGATTCGGCGTTATCTGGGAGCTATAGTCATAGGCGCAAATTGCAGTTTTATAATGATCCGCCCCCGTCCAAAAGCCGGCTAAGTAAACCTCATATTTGGCTCTAAGACAAGCTCCCTTAATTGCTCGTTGGCTACAATTTTATTTCATTTTGCACAGTTTGCATTGTGCTGGCTTATAGTTTTGGCTATTTGTGTTTTGGCCATTGCTGGCGGTGGTGTAAGGAAACGACGCTTCAAATTGTGTGTTTGCCAGGCCAAAAACGTCTTTCGGATAATTGTCTCCCGATTTGGACGTGGAGTTGAGGTGAAAATTGTCTGGTTGGCGGAGAGGTTTCGAGGCGCCTATATGGCATGTTGTTCATGGTACAATCGCGTCACATTGCCGCCCATTTGTCGTGTTTGCTTTCAGATAAGGCGCCAAATTCGTATAATTAGAGGCGTCATATGTTGCCGCAAATTGCATTAGCAATGCCTGAAGAATTGCTTTGTGGTCGAGTGTATGTGACTTGGGACGTACCCTACATCTGTCGCAATGGGGTCAAGTAAAAACGGGGGTTTTCTAACCGCAATATGAAATTGGAAAAGTTAATTGGGGCTTACCTACCTGTCACTTTGCAACTTTTACTCCCACCTCAGATGTTTATAATTGATTTAATATATTTTTATTTTGTAAAACAATCATTTCGTTATAGTTCAGTTATTCATATACAATAAGATATCTTTACGAGATATTATAAAATTATACTTTCAAGGTACGCCCAGTATATAAATTAAATACTAGCATTGAACTCCAGACAAAACTAATTAAGGAAAATATTGTGCTACCAGCCCGAAACTAAGACTCCCATAAAACACAACGGCGACACCCATTTCCGTGCCACAATACCATGCACACTCAGGGAATGAATCCGGCGATTTCCAACCAATTTTAATGACTTGCACTCTACAGACACGAAAAATCGGATTATTACGAGTGTACACAGTACCCGGGGGTACACAGAGAGACAGGGGCGGTCCCAATTAATGCCCGTGCACATACTCAGGCGTGATTATTTATGGGCATAATTAAACAAACATTTACGGAGCTGCTCCACTCATATCTAAGCGAGGAGCCCACTCGACCGGCCGCCCACACCCAAAAGCCAGTCATGAATATGGAGTATGAAGGGCCCCCATCAACGTGCTTGGTTTTTTCTTTTGTTTTTTGGCATTTAATTGAAGTTCATTAATCAAAGCTACGTCTGCAGAATCGTTGGCCATTTCTAATGATTCGAGGCGGAGGCCTGACATTTCGTTACCTCAGTCCCACTCATTGGTAATCAAAGTTTTCCAGGCGGTTTTCTGTTTGCCCCCAGGTTTTGGACTTTTCGTCTGCTTCGCTCCTTAGCTTTTCCACGCTACGGGCCTTATCGCTTTATAACAATCATTAGCTCTGAGCCTTATTTATGCCATTATTGTGTCAGCTTCTCAGCTCGCCTCAGTTAGTGCTGCCCAAATATCAAGTCATTCGCCCCAAGTCGGTCGAGCCTCATTTAGTTCTGGCTTGCCATTTGTGTCTCAGCCTCAGCGAGCACAAAACATAATTTTGTTTGTTTATCGCCGGCCTTTTCGCCGAAGGTCTTATTTTTCTGTTGTTTGAAATGAAGGAAACACGTATGTGCCGAGTTCGTTAATTGCTCAGCTTGTAATTTCAAGATTTTCCGCATTTCAAATGCCACATCAAATACCAAGAAGTAAATACAATAAAACTTTATATTAACGTTGTTATCTTTCTCGTTTGCGTTGTTTGAACAATAGTTTATGGCTGAGATATGCTGTTTCTATTTTTAGACAATTTTTGAAAGTGGTTTGCCCGGGCATTAGATATCGCGCTGTTCAGGTTTCTAATTTATGAAGATATTCTTTGTTTGACAGCTATGAACGGCTATGAATGGGCTTTGATTCAAGGGTTTTCCAAGAAAAACGATATCGCTAAACATAAAATGTTACTTTAGCTTAAATAGATACAATAGTTATATTAACTTGAAGTATATTACAACTAAGGAAATCTTTTTGATCGTTGCTTTCGCAGGGTGTATATAAAAAATTAAAATATTTATAGCTCAAACTATTAAAATATATTAATGACTCACCTGAAAAGCATTACGCCTGTCGACAATATATTTATCTGTTCACAAGTTAAGCCAAAATTGCAGTCCCCCATATATCTTCCCATTATTGATAAGCCAGAGCGACCTCTTACGAGATTTTCATCTAAATTTCCTTAATGCTGATCTGCCATGCAGACGGCTACCCCAATCAACTTATTCCCCTGCCCGAAAAAGATTTATCAATTCAAAAACTCCCCTCTGCTGAGTCCGCCCATTTCCACTTGATGTCAGTCCCCATTCTCCGGGCCTCAGTCCCCGTTGGGCGTTTACCCGGCTGCCTTCCATTAATGTTCGAGAGGGGAAAACAGTTTTGTGGCAGAACGTGGACGACCTCCAACTGCGAGTCCATTCAATGCACTCGCCTGATTATCAGCCCGCCATAATCAGAGCCGCAGAGCGACATCATCGCCGCCACTACGTAATGTTTGGCCCTCGACTTTGGAGTTCTTGGAAACATGTTTTTGCACTTACACACAAGAATATACGGACCACGGGTGTGAGTATGCCTCCCCGGCGACGAAACTGAGCGATTGTCAAATGAAATTAGCTGCATCCACGATGCTTCGACAAGGCCATCTAAGTGTGTGTCTTCGTTTGGGGTTGGCGAGGGATGCCGGGTTCTACGGATTTTATGACTTTGCCCGGACTCGAAAACTATCCGCAGCGGTTTCCCATCGCCATCATCGTGGAGCACGTGTCACCGTGGAGGCGTTGTGGTCTGAGGATACTTTTTGCCAGCTTTCAGATAAAATTAATTGCAAATAAATGCGAGAGCTCCTCCCCCGGCACCGCAGACTGCTGACCGAATCCCACTTGGCCGCTGCAGATACTCTTTCGCATCCGCAAGATGCCAGCGGCTAGATAGCAAATGCCGCTCAACAGGGGAAGCCGAGGTAGAGGCATCAGGCGTCGCACCATAAATAGAGATGGATCCGAACATGAGCGGACAAAGGTTACTGTGTGAGGGGAGAAGGGGTTTAGGGGGTGCCGCAGAGCTGGCAAACATTTATTTGAAGCGTCAAACTCGTTTGTCTTATCAGATTATTTATACATATGCGGATCTTACTTTTTTAGATACTCTTGCGGCAGAGGAAGTTGGCTGTAGAGTATCGAGGGGAACATTTATTTCAAAGTCATCAGGAAATTAAGATACTATTTTACTGAAATATATTAAAATTTGCAGATAAACATTTACTATTAAGTTTATATTACTATTACTTTTTAATTTTAGTTTTTTTGCTTTGTGTCAACCTTTATCATGCGGGACATTAGAGTATCTCAAGTTCGCTGTCGTGACGTGCACTTTTTGCCTTGTATCTTTTTTTGCTTACAGTTGCACGACAACGACGTCGACGATGACACGACAAGCTGCGCTGACGATGTCGTAGTTTTTGTTGTTTCATGCTGGCTGTTGTTGTAGCGAGCGAGCGCTGTTAGTCATGCTCCTAACTTGGCCCGAACCGATGGGATGCGGGCCAGGGGAAGCCAGACCAGACCGGGCCAGCCATTCATTGCAGCCAGTCCAAACTAAATATATATATATGTATCTATATAGAGGTGCGCGGTCCGGCGAACCCCCCGTTATGGCTCATTCATACAGGTAGCCGGCAACGACTCCGTCATTGTTGGCTTTGTTGTAGTCATTATCATTTTGTCGTCATCAGCGACGGCGGCGCAAATGAAACATAAAATGAAACGCCCCTTAATAGCTAGCCGGCCGGCCGGCCTTATGCGTATCTCCCAGCTACAGATACGGAGACAGACGCAGATACAAATACAGATACAGAGACACGGTGACCGTATCTGTGTTTGCTTTTTAGCACAAGTTATTTATTTTTTATTTGGCTTTCCTTCTCGTGTCGGATTTTATTTCTCTTTGCACTGCGCCAAAAGCCAGAGCGAAACCGCAACCGGCAACTGTGCTAACGTAATCTTCCCTAGCTACAGATACAGATACGGCCCAGAAGTCGGCCCATAAGTTGCGCTATTTGCAGTTGCCTCTGGTATCCGTTGTATCTGTATCTGAATCTGCTTCTGCTTTTGCTGCTGCTGCTGCTGCGGATGTATCTGTGTCTGTGCGTATCCGTATCTGGCTGCGTGACATTTGTGCCAGTTTCTTTTTTTTTCGGCGTCTTGCGCAAGAGTATCTGCATCCGTCAGATGCAGCTGACTGCGACAAAGAGCCAAGCAGCTCGCACATTTCGCCGGCAGCTGTAACTGCTACATTTTAATTAAAACGAATTGCGTATTATTTACGCCTGGCGTTATAATTTAATTAATAAGCCTTAATTAAAACCTAATTAGGCTTTAATTGTATTGTGTTGCATGTGGCAAAGACATTCCGCCCACTTCGCCATACGAAAGCGTGTTGTGTAGAAACCAACATCCTTGCCGGGCTTTTCGTGGCGTTATTTATGATACCTCCGACCGTCCCGTCCTCCTTGAACATCCGAGGGTGGCTCCGAGGTCTGGCATTGATAATTAATTGTATTATTGGATTTGCTTGTTGCCTTTTGTGCCACAACAACGACGTCAACGAGACGACGTCGACATGGGATGGAAACGAGGGCGACATTTGGTCAGGACTCATTGGGCCAGACCCTTTTGGTCTTTAGTGGGCGTTGAAGCCCGTCATTGGGGGTGGATTTTCCCTTTCCCTTTCCCTTCTGCCTTTTCCCTTTGCCCTTCGTCCCTCGCCCATTTACCCCACAGCCCCTCCGAAAACGCTGCCAATCAGACGACCATAAGTGCTGTTTGCTGTCCACACACTAATTGATTAATATTGGCGGCATAAATTAAATATTGATGCTGTCTGTTGGGGAATAGAACGCATCTGCGTGGTCGGGGTCGCGGCCAGTCATTGTTCCGATATTACAAATTAATGCAATAATCATTTGCTGGATTCATTCACCAGAGATACCAAAAACCATAACAAAATCGAGTAAATGGTATTTTAAGAATTCATCAAATGAAAATGACAGCAGACAATATTCACTCAATCAAGCTATGATTAAATCTTGCACGAAAATTAAGTAAAAATTTATAATTTCATATACGATTTTCGAACTATCAATCTTAGTTTAAGTCTTTATCGAAAATGTTTACTATTTTGAAACCAGAGCTCTTGGCCATATGAAAAGTTCACAATTTATAATTAATATTTGTGGGTAACAACGAGTTACAAAAATGAGAAAATCATGTTTCAAAGAATTGAGATCTCAGCCCCTGAATTACTTGGCACTCAACAATGCAGCCTTAATTAGTGATTGTGTTTTCACACTGCCGAGAAGCATTTTCCAATTGAGGCGTCATCAAGTAATCTTTTGTTGCCTGCTATCTAAAAGTGTTTTCCTCCAATTTAGCGGCAACTCAGCCTCAACCTCTTGCCCCTAAATCAATCCATTGTTCGCTTCATTAAATTCCACTGCCCTCGAGAGGCCCTACATATTTTTATGGGATTACTAACGGGCAGCGCAGAGCGGAGCAAAGCCCGATTGAGCGGCAGCCCGGGATTGTCTCCGATTCTCTATCGCTTTGCTCTAGTTTTTATCGCGCTTTTTCCGGCACCAAACTGGAGCAACTAACTGGAGAGAATCGGCTAAAAAGCCGGCAGATTGAGTCGCTGATAGAGCAGTTATGAGTCGGGCTAAGCGACTCATCTGGGTTACATTAATTAGCCAGTGCCGCCTGAGAAGCCCCGACAGTGAAACCAATTTTCGGACAGAATTCAACTGCACGCGGCTCCCATTGCTCTCGGTCTGGCGTGGCGACCTCAAACAATGTAATTCCATCATTTATACCAATTTCGCCCATTTATCCGCAAACTGTTTGCAAAAGAGAAGCGGCAGCGGCAACAATGGACGGAGTCTGATCAGGGCTTGGTTCGGAAATCGCCTCTGACTGCCTCTGGTAGGTGCTGTGGCTGATGGAGTTACCAGTTTGGCTGTTTCCTAGCCATATTTTCTTAGGACATGTAATAAATATTTGTATTTTTGGTACTGTATACTTTCCACAATATAAGCAAGTTTTTAATAAAGTCAATCATGTAATTCCTCAAATAGGGATATTTGATAAGTTTATAGTTCATAGCATAGTTTATAAAAAGAACAAAATACCATGTCATCTATTTAAAAACGATTTTTCAAAATACTTCTTTAAATTTTGGTACTTCGAGCCGGATGTACATTTACACCTATTCCTAATAATTTAAATGCTTTTTGTACAGATTAATTCCTTTCTATTTTCAGATACCTCTTTATTATTTCTGCTTTTCTGTCATCTATATTTGGCAACACTGGTGCTTGCGGACTGCCATGTGCATGGGAATGGATATGGGATTGTGCATGGGTTGAGTTTGGGTATGGATGCATTGTGTACAGCATGTTTCCGCTGCCTGCCCCGCAATTGCTGTTGCTGTTTTTGTTGCAGTTGCATTTTATGCGAACGTGCGTTACGTTCTGCTTACAAAACGGATTAAAAGGTTACACAAGAGCGTGCAGCAGCCGTCAATTCTGCCAGGAGAGGAGTCCGAGTATGAGTCGGAGTCTGAGTATGAGTCCGCATCCGAGTCTGAGCTGGAGTCTGTCTGTGAGTTTGAAACGGGCACGAGTACCATATCCATACCGATAGATGCAGCCATACAGCCATGCACTCGGGAGGGAAAGGTACACTTGCAAACCAAAATGATTGAACACTGGAAGATGGAAATGGATTTTGAAATATATGAGTTGGGTGTCTCATTGTAAATCTTTTATATAAAACCATTATTGCAATTTGCAAGACAAAGGTTTTATAAAAGAGGATGTATACAAGTTAAATAAAACCGATCATATAATTTACAGAGCTTACCAACACATTTCTTAAGACTAACTCTAGAGACATAGAATATAATAAGAACTAAGTTCCTGAAAGTAAGCTA
>VNJS01001851.1:0-22999 GCA_008042575.1 Drosophila watanabei | reverse complement strand
CAACCGACAGCAAAAAGGAAGCAATTTCAGGCTAAATTTAGTTTAAATGCCTACCCCTTTGCTCCCGTCGTTGACTGAGTGTCGTGGCTATATGGCTATATGGCCATATAGTAGCAGTAGGTAGTGCCTCCTGTTGTATGTGCTCGCCTTTAGAGCCGCTGCTGCTGCCGGCTGGAATTATGCTTACTTTGGAATTCAATTAACTTGAATTTGTTGCAGTGGCGCGACGTGATTTCATTTCTCTCTGCCATCCCCTCGTCCAAATGCACTTTTTAAAGCAACTCTCCGGGTCGATGATTGTGCTTTATGGCAGCTAATGAGTGCCACTTCCATGGATCCATTGCTGCCAGCTCGGTTTCAGCCAATTTTCAGCAGGATCAAAGACAGTATTTGGAGCTGAAAGCTGCAGAAAAATAGACTATCATGCCAAAAGTCTAAGGTACACTCTTTCTGTAGATTTTGTTTAAGTAAAAAGTATTAAAAGTTGTAAAAAATAATTGTTTACTGTAAAATAAGCTGGAAAGATCGTTAGTTTGTATAGAAACTTCACTTAGAAATCCCTATTTAAATGCATTCTTTACGGTCTTATTAAAGTAGCTCTACAATAGTTTGCCAGAATAATTTATCGTTAAATATAATTAACCGTAAAATGGCAATTTATATAAAACTTATTTTTAAAGCCATAAAAAAGCAGTTAAAATTTCAAAACTTGGCAGAAAAAACAGAGAATAATGAAAGCGTGGACAGTTTTGATTTTTCTTATGGTCTTATCGGCTTTGTCTATAAATTTCGTAAGCATTATTTTGCCTTTTTAATATAGCTTTATATATTCCAAATTTCCACAGGTGGAAGGCGGCCAAGCTAAGGACACGTGCCTTAAACTGAAGGGTGTGACTTATGCAGACGTCAAGAAACAATATTTGAGCCCCGATCCGAGCAAAAGAGTAAAGTGCTTTTTGACCTGCTTTCTTGGAAAAAGGAATATATCCTTATTCAATAGCATAGTTCCCGGTGGGTTCAAAGCAGCCTTTAGTCACTTGCTCAAGCCAGAAGCTATTGACAGAGTAGAGCAGAAGTGTCACAAGGGACAAATTGTGCCAAACCCGAAAAAATGGAGGTGCGACTATGGATATCGACTCTTCCTTTGCTACGATTTGCTTATAAAGGCGGACTTAAAAGCATATCCAAGTCTGACAGGCTTAAAACCTGAGGATGAGGTAGGGTCAGTCCTTTATGATACACTTCCCAAATAAATAAATGGGAATCTCCTTAAAAAATGATTGGAGTTACCACCTTAGCAAGACTCTTACGCTTTTCCAATTTGTTTACAATTTAATAAGTAGAACTAAAAATATTTATATATAATTTTCATGCAGTAAATTAGATTACTGCTAGCTTTACTATATCTTCGCCGATTTATCAGATACACTAGTCAAACAGATACTGACAATGTTTCAAAATAATCCTAGTTTGTCGCTCTAATTGATGTCTTCTTTATTCATTCAAATCCGGGAGTCTCGAAATCCATTCATTCCGTTACATTCAGGCCCTAATGTCGAGGGGGGTTTTTCATTTTCGGAAAAGCTCCAAAGCCCTCCTCAATAGAACTGGAACTACTTGCATGTAAGCCCGTAAAATGTAACTGCAAACAGCCCGCTTCCCGACTCCAACTCCGGCGCCAACTCCAACTCCAACTCCGGATAAATCCGGTTCTCTAATCGGAGCATATGGAACGAGTCGCAACTGAAACTGTTTGCTGTTGACGCTCGGGCTTAGAGCTCATTACAATTTTCAAGTACATTTGCGCTGATAGTTACACCGACGAGCCACTGCGTGTGTTCCCAGCAAACAGACACGAGCTCTCGAAACATATACTATGCAAATATCGCCCAGATACGGAAAACTCCACTTGACTGGAGGAGGTGCAAGGAAAGGACTCCACCGACCCACCGACCGACCGAAGGACCCTCCCGGGCACAAATGTCTGCTGACCATTAAATTCACTTCACTTCATTTAAATCTGAAGCATTGCCGGTTGGACGGACGGACGGACGAGGGAGAGAGCGGACATCCCAGGGCCATGCCTGTTGGTAAAAGTTTTTCAATAACACGAGAAATTCGCCGAGGAGCTGGCTGCCTGGCTGACAACTGCAAATAATAGTTCGGCTCTCTCAGGGCATTGAAACATTTCTTTTGGGGAAGCCCTAACGATTAGAGGACTTGAGCTAAGACATAAAAGAGGAAACTGTATTTTATAACATATTTATATGTATTAAGGAGTAAGAAGAGTTAGTTATATTCTTATTTAAAACACAAATAAATCAAGACATTGGTAACAATAGGTTTATATTTATCTAAAATCCGATTTTAAGTGAACTCCAAGTTCGGTTTGCTGACTCTGCTCCTTGGACATAACTTTTATTCGGGCAACCTTTGGCGCTGACGCTAGCAACTTTCGATGGGCCACTAGAAGGCCCCTTCATGCCACTCGAGCTTGTGGGAAGGATGTACGAGGAGGTGCCTGGGCCAGTGCCCATCCTTCCACCCCCTAATTTGCTTTGACTTTGATGCATTTAAACTAAAATGCAGCTGGGTCACACCGGTCCATTCGGTTTCGTTCGCCGAATCAGTTTCATTTGCGACCTGCATCGGCTGGAATGCAAATTGCTGCTGCCGGCAGACAAGGATCCTGCCCCCGGACCATCATATGTCCTGACCGAAAACCGCAAAACCAAATTGATTTTGTCTGCTCGAGCCAGGACATGAGTCCTCTGTCCTGCCAGTTCAGCTCAGCTCAGCTCAACTCAACTGGACGGCTCCGATGCGAACGCAGACGGCGCCAATTTTCATTACGCATCTGGAGCACTGCTCATATGGCATTACGCATACGGCCCGTTGTCGCCGGCCGGACAATTGAGTTTCCAGCATTGTTTGGACACTGGGCATGGGATGTATGCATGTAAACATAATCAGTATTTGCAAATACAGGAGTGCATCGTCGGGGAGGAGTGGGATCTACTGTGGAGGCGAATGCCACATGGACTGGGGGCGGTGTGCGGGTTATGGGATTATGGTCCGATTACCCCCGAAGTATTCCAGCGGCCAGTGTCGGTAATGTTTGATTATAATCAATCTAATCTAACCGAAATACCTCGTACTCAGCATAAATTCGGAGCAACCGTACATTGTGCATCTGCAAATTGGATTGCACGGCACAATTATGTAGCTGCCGCTGCTGTTGCTGCAATTCCTCGAGGTAGCAATTACCAAATGGCCGGAGATACAGAGATAGCCCCAGCTGCTTCCTCATCGGGAAATAAAAACAGTTGGCTCTCTGGTGTGGAGGGAGATGCGATGACAAGTCGTCGGGTCACAATCGAGCTTAAACGGATCCCGGGGACTCTCAATGGGGAACAAATGACAAATTTTTAATGCCTCACGAAACAAAACGTTGATAAGATCAGCGACTGCCTCACAAACGAGACAAAGCGCAAAAAAAAAAAACACCAAACAAAGCGCTGCGAATCCCAAAACCCGAAAATAAAAAATAAAACCAGAAACAAAACAAAACAATACAAGCGGATGACAACGAGGATCTCAAGATCTGGCCCGCTGATTTGGGAATTAAACACGCGCGAATAGGAATCAATGACGGACTACCTGCTCGCTCGGGATCGCAACCGGGACCTGGATAAATGGTAGGAAGGACAACAGGACATCAGGACAGATGGATGGATGGATGGTTATTATGGCAGACAGACGGCGCACGGTCGAGCACACATTTGAGATTTTTGTCAACAGTCTTCCCTGTTTCCCTCAGCGCGAGAGCAGAAATAAAATTAGGAGAATACGCCGAGCACTCAAGTCGCTAGAAAAGAAAAACATTTTGAAAGGACAAACACTCCAGCGGACGTCCAAATCATCCGGGGTAGTTGTCATCATTTGTTGATTTTCATTCCGCCTCGTTTCTGCTCCTTCGCCGCGCAGGAGCGCTGCCTCGTAAAAAATCCTTTAAGTGCACTCCAGAGCACAATGCACTCGCCCCGCCCCGCCCGCTACGCCTCTTCTTGCCTCGCCTCTTTCCTTGCTCGCCGCGTGTCCTTCGGAGCGGAGGATTCAGATCCCAGATTCAGATTCATGAAGAGAGAGGTTCCGCCTGGCGACTCTTGTTTCATCGGCCAGCGACTGGGATTACACGGAGCGATTTGTATCGGAGGACCCTAGATTAGCAGATATATTTAAATCGATGCCCCGCAGCTGCTGTTGGCTTCAACTTTAATCTAGCTACAGATCTGAAGTGACTCAGATGTTTTTATATTTGTTTTAAGTAAATTAAAGTTTCTGCTATCTTGTTTGTTCCTGCATTAGTATTGAGTAAATATTCAGTGCAGCTAAGAAAATACTTCGCATACCCTTAATTAAAAAGTATATACTTTCGAAATGAATAATTAGAAAAAGTATTATGACTATTTTCCCTTTCGCTGACTGCCAAATAATAAACAATCTCGTCGCCAGAAGGCCTCCTCGCGATGCCCTGGCTTATTTACAATTTCAATGTCACGCTCCCTGCAAGTGGCGATAAATTCGCACTACTCGAGGCCCCGGAAAAAGGAGGATAATGGATAATGGGAAGAATCGGGGGACGTATCGCCTCGCTGGCTGCGTGCACTTAGCGAAATTACATGGCTGCTGGCAGGACTTGTTGATTTCCGACCCGCTGCCGGCTGGTCTAAATTTAGCTTTATTAAAAAATTAAGCTGACAACATTCCGTTGCCATCCTCCAGAGGGGCGAAGGAGTGTGAGAAAACCAGAAGCCAGGCCAGAGGCAGACGGATGCGTGCGTCATGTGGCAGGGTCGCCTGTACTGACACTTACTTTAATTCCTAGGTGCCCGGCCGACCCGTGCCACATGCCTCCGACGCCACCGCCGTCTGATTAATTGTATTTCGGTTTTTTTCGAGTTATGAGCCAGGGACGAGCACGCTAAATGAAGTGAAATTTTTCATCCACATTTAATTACACTAATGATCCGGGAGTAGGTTCTGCTCCAGGAGCAGTTGCTGCCACTTATTAATCGAACGGCCGCACGCCTTCCTAAAAACTAATGCCGCTCTCTCTTGGAATTTTCCTTCAGAGTTTTTCCGGAGGAGAAGTCGGACCCTGAACCAGACCCAGACCCAGACCCCGACCCAGACATGATTACCAGCGCGCTGTTGCAGTGAAAAGTACACGAGTTGTAAGTCAAACTGACACTGAAGATTATGGTTTATGTCGACAAAGTTGACACGTTGTTTATCAAAAATGCAAGTCAAGGACTTTGTGTCCGCTGGAGTCGTGAGCCGGGCGAACAACAGCAACTATAACAACTTTGTGTTGACTGATGCCTGGCAAGTGCAAGACAAAGACTTTAGATCTGGATGTGGATGTGGATCTCCTGGTGCATCCACCGCTGACACCCCACAAAGGAACAGCGGACCGACAGATATAAGCAGGGTACCTCCTTTAGAGCGAATTTCCAGGGGGACTTGCAGTGCGTGTGTCTTACAAACTGCCGCAATTAATTTGGTTTCCTTTCTGGCGAGGAGGGGCAGCAGCCGGCGATGATGTCGAGATAATGCCAGGTCTGAGTGCATTATGTTCTGCTTAAAGTCGCTATAAATCAGGCATCCGATCTGCGTGCTCATGAGTGATTACTTGCGCTTCGATTGCAGGGTGTGAAGTAAGTAGGAGCTTCCCATAATTAAATGTTTTTCTAGTAGCATTTCTTCCTTGTATTTCTACTTTTCAGATATTTTTTTAAACATTTCCCTGCCTCAACGTGGCTTTAATAGACTCTCCCACCATCGCGCATGGCCATCCATAACGACCTTATCAACTCTCAGACCTCCTGCCGAGAGCCGATCCGCTATCGTCTGCGGTAAATGATAATGGCTAGCAAATCGCATGACGCCCATTTAGATGACATAAGCGATAAACTGTAAATTGCCGGCAACAAAACTGGGAACTGAGAGCTGAAAACTGAAAACTTTTCGCCGCACACATTAACATTAACCTATCTGCGTGCGTATCGGCGGCGGGCATTGTCTGGGACACATTCGTGCCACGCCCCCTGAAAAGGAGAGTCCATCAGCGGCGACGAGCATGTGAGCGGTGGGCAGGGCCACTCCGGAGGAGCCTTTCCACTTTCCACTTGGCTGACTTATTCCTTCGACGAAAGTTTCCTTCTCTCGGTCTGTCTTTTCTTTTTTTTTTTTAAGTTATATACGTTAAATAACTCCCCGTTGCGTGGCAAACTTTGTTTACGGCAATAAAAAAGTTTCCTTAAAATATACAAAATAAACTCGAGTCCAGAAGCTGCGAAGGATGTGCAACCTTTTGGGAGCTCTTCCCGGGCGCAAATGTAATATTTGCTAATTTTATGTGAATTCGGAAACTTTCAACTTCTAGGGAATGGGAAACAGAAACAGGGAGCGGGAAACGGGGGACGTAATCCTCACGAGTAAACGCAAATCTGGCGCATTTATGGCTATAAAATTTTCTCGGAATGCACAAATACCTTGAGAATCAGTTTTAGCCAAAAAATACACACACAGAGGAGCCCCAGCAAATGCGAATAAAATAACAGCGGAAAAAAAAGAAGAACTGAAAACATCCTTGGCGCTCCTAACACAGGTCTAATGTATGGGATTATCCCTAAACAAAGCAAACAAACGGCAGCGGCAGCAGCCACTCACCGGGCGGGCTGGCAAATCAATTTTACATATCGCCCACACTCGCCCATATAGCATCCTTTGGCCCATTCGAGGCTTATCCTTTCGAATGGAAATGGCAAAGGAAGTGGATTCGAGGAGCGGCTGCCTAGCGTGAACTTGAGGAAAACAATAAACTTTCGCCCGGCATCTAATATAAAAGGTGAAAATCTTTTCAAAAGCTTCTGAAGGTTTTGCGCTCCCCCCGCCCATTCCAGAATTCAGAATCCAGAAGCCGGGAATCCGGAATCCGGGGATCCGAGAAGCAGCAGCTGCCAGTGGCCCCATAAATGCGGTTAAATGTAAAAGTTTTTGCATCTTCCACGGTATGAGCGTGCGGTGTTTGTACAAAGTTCATGGCATCCCAGCTGTTCATGCTGCATACAAAATCAGGGGAAGGTCCATGCCGATCATGGCACACATTCTACCTAGCAGTCAGCATCTCGATTTCCTCTCAGTTAATTATAAGGAATATTTTGGGGAGACTTACCAGCAATCTGCAACTGTAACCGCATCAAAAATAACTTTAAGAATGCCCAGAGGCTACTTCAAGCACTCAAAGAAATTCCAACTCAAATTGTAAAAGAAACAAGACTTAACAAATTTTAAATTTCATTATCAATAATTTTCTTAACATTTACTTAAGTGTATTCCAGCATTAACCAGAGAACCCTGGCCATCGAAACAAGGCCGTTGCGTGCCAGTTAAGAGCCCAAAATCAAAGGGTTAATGCACATGCCACACACTCGCTCTCGCCCGGCCATCGAAAATTATCTATGACTGGGACCAGGGCCCAGCCCATCGCATTACTAAATGCTTTGCAGCTTGAAATACCGAAAATATTCCCAAACATTTCGATGGCCCAATGCTAATTATGGCCAGTAAATTAGCTGGCGCGACCTTCTAGAGTCAAAGAGTTGGAGCTTGGGTTTCTCGATAATAAGTCACAGTGTGTCGGTTTTTGATTGATTAATTCAAATCGAACTGGGCCATGAATTGAATTTTTAATGGCTCCATAATTTGGCAGCAATTAAATGGACAGAGGGCTATGGTTAACGACATCTAGGTAGGTATCTGAGGGGTTCTTTAGTTTTATAAAGAAAAAAGAAGTTAGATTAATTAGTTAAGAATACAGATTATTATTTTATAAGAGGAAAAAGTTTAGTTACTTAAAAGATAGTTAATTGTTGCTTTAAAGACTTAGTTTAATTACTTGACTAGGTAATAGTATTTACCAAACGAAAGGGCATTCCTGATTCTACTTTCTGTTCCCTTCATACTTGTCCACTCCTCCGCCACATTTCTTTGTTAAATTTCTGTGGGCCGCAGCTCAATCAAGTTGACACCAACACATGTCGGTGCCTAAGTGTTGGCCCCGCTCCCCCTGCTGGACGGTGGAAAAACCAGGGGGAAAGCCTCTATTAATAGAGCATTAATTGATGATTATGTCGGTGGAAAGCGTCGTTGACAAACTACGTATCTGATGGATACTCTCTTGCAGTTGTACGCCACTGAATGCTGCCATTAATCAAACGTGGCTGCTGATTTTCGAAGAGCTTTGCTGCGGTTAAATATTTTGAGCGGCAACATATGTTGCCGGTGTCATAAAGCCCAATGATTTGTCGAGTGCTGTTGGCTGAAACTGCATCTGTGTGCGTACATATATCTGTGTGAGCCAGCCTGGCCGCAGCGACAAGCCTTGCAACATGCTCAACTCTCAACTATTTACCACCGAAAAATTGCAGCGCAGTTATAGTACAGCCACTTATGCATAGAGAAAAAAGGGGTATTTAAAATGATGATGAAATGTAAGTAAATTTAATTTATAAATATATATTTTGCAGGGGTTTGAAAAGCACAAAAAGCACTAAATACCTTCTCTAATTAATATCTCAGTTCTTAAACAAATCCCATCTTAAAAATACCCCTGAATTTCCCCTCAGTGCAGTGTCTTGGGCTCAAAGTCGGGCCTGCATCCGATAGATACTCGCAACCGCAAACAAGCTGCAGCTCCGCTGAGCCAGCTGCCAGATAGTCGTTGCCCGGATAACTGGATAACTCCAGAGCCCGGGGCGTGGCATCAGCATCGGCATCGGCATCATTGTGCGTTTTGCGTTCTGCGTTCTGCGGTTTCGGTCTCGGTTTTCTGGCTCTCGTTTCGGGTACGGATTTTGCGTAAAAGTTTTCGAAACATTCGCCGAACTATGGCAAGCATTTTCGTATTCAAAAACTACGAGAGTACTAGCAGCCGGCTGTCAGCATTCATCCGGCGTGCATATATATAGATAAATGCTGGCACTTGGCTAGAATTGCGGCAGATAGCTGTAGCGATGGCTGTTGCCAAAGTTTCGCCAACAACTTTATGGGTATTTATTGATTTTGCGCATAGTTCGGAGCGAGTTGGTCTGATTGATGGTTGCATAGTTGCCGTACAATTTTGACTGAGTGGATTCACGAGATTTAGCATTTCGCCGGGCCGTGATCAAAATGATGTAGTGACTGGGTTGGGGGGGAGCTGGTCAACGGGGGATTTGGCTAAACTGCAGTCCCGGCTAATGGCCAGCTCTGTTCCAAATATCAATCCGGCAAAGGCTACTTGGTAAGTGGCGGCTTTCCCCGGAATTGGCCTGGCCTAATGCCACTGCAGCAGCGGCGGCAGCAGCTGGAGTGAGTGCCTCTGCCCCCGGCAATTACCGGCAACACATGCATTACGCTGCCACCTTCGCATATTGGCCCGGTAAGTACTCCTACTTGGCTAAAACTTTCGCCCGGGTAAAAGTGAGGCTGCCGGCATTTCGTATTGGCCAAAAAGTTGCCTCTCGCCCCGGCGGGGGCAGCCAAACATTTGCCGAGACACGACTGCAAATTAACACGTAAATTGCAGCGGGTTAACACGCGTTCGAGAGCAGTTGGAAAGTGTTGCCAATCCAAATGCCCTGTCTCCGTTTCAGTTTTGGGTTTCGCATTTGCCGTTGCAGAGAGAAAATTTTTATATTTATTGTTATTTAAATTAATTAATTTATATGGGTAAATGTTAAAAAAGAGCAGTTTGAAAAGGCGAATGTCATAACACCAAGTAGTGTAGAACTATTATCTAATCAGGATTAAGATTTAAAGTAATCTTACATTCATGATAAATTTCTATAAGTTCAGAATAGAATTGATTAACCTCTTCACTTTAAATATTTATGAATATATTAAATTACAACAGAAGACTTTTGACAATACGTAGGAATTTTACTGCCAAATGTTTTGCATATTTAAAGAACATCAAAATAGTTAACTCATCGCCTCAGTTTAAAATGAGAAACCATGAAAAATATTCATTTAAAAAATTATACAATTTAGCTGCTTAAGATTATCTGAATACCGAAAGCACTGATCTTTCTTCTACAGGTTTGTTGGCACATAAAATAAGCTAAGTTATGTTGGCTGATTTGGATCAAAAATATTTGTCTATAAAAGTAGGCATTGAAAAATTTAAATTTTTATTATACCAATCATTTATATACCCATTATTTTAGCTTTGTGGGATTTTGTTGATTTGAAAACCAAAATAAAGTTGAACCCTAAACAAAAATAAACTAGGGATAAATACGCAAAGAATATAATTGGAATATTATTAAACTACTTGAAGCATGAAGAATATTTATTCAGAAGAAACTTTAACATAAGTGTGCCCAGTACCAATTTGTAACTTCAGTTAGGTTTTTCTTATTTACTAAACTCAATGTTTTGACCCTCTTTTCGCAGCTTGTTTTTTCTGTGTGTGTCGCTGTCTTAGCCTCGTTAATGGCTGCTCGCTTGGCCGCCTGACTAGCGGGCCTTGTTACAATTAATTGCATATGCCGGGCAACATTTTTGCATACCGGCAACATGTTGCAGTTAACAATAAATTAGCGTTTAAAATGCAATGGCGGAGCACCATCTTGGGGCCCTGGCTCGTTAGCCCTGTAAGATCACGCAGGCGACGTCGGGCGATCAATCAAGAGCTGTAATGCCTGCCCATCGCTACACGATAGTTTAGCTGAATTGCGCAATTAATTAGTTTCGTGTTAATGAGCAATGCGCATCGCATCGCATCGCATCGCCTCGCATCATCCCGTGGTCATAACACCGCTCCAGACACTCAGCTCCGCACCCGATGCGACCAGGAATTTTTTAATGGCCTTCCGCGACCAGGCACAGAGCAAACTAGAAATTTATGGCCATCGGACAGGCTCGGCAATGAAGACTCACTTAAAGTTTATGAAAGCCAAAGGGATCCTACGCTCAAAGTCAACGATTTGTGGCTGCAACAAAAAACTGCGCTAACTACAGCAAACTTTTAGCTTCTGTGGCAAGTTACACCGCATTTAGAGGCAGTGAGAGGAAAAATCTATTTTTTTTATCTGAAATATTTTTTAAATTTAAGTTACAAAAATTAAATCAAGCTGATATTTAAAAGTTTTCATTCAATAACAAAAGGATTATTTTGGTTATTTTTAAACAGAATATTAATCAGTTTTGAATCTATAAATATTCCAAACAAGAAAGGAACTTATCTTTGAGAACCCGAAGTTTTTATACCCTTGTATGAAAAAGTTTCTGTTCTTAAAATATAAATAACTTATTAATAAAATTCTCTCGATCGTCTTTCAAATACTTCTAATAATATTTCTCCGTGTAAAAGTCAACCAGTGATTTCAGCCTTGACTTGTGGGTCTTCAGGTTTCCAAGTCATTAGAGGCAGAAAAAGCAACATTTTATTTTATTTCATTTTATTTTATTTTATTTTTTTGTGGCTGTCGTTATCAAACACACATTGGATCAAATAAAAAACACAATGTGGGAGACCTCGCATCGGCTTTTACCCCTTTTTATTGTTATTCCTTGATAGGCTTCGAAGGCCCCGCCGTGATGTCAAAAGTTATGAGCAAACAATTTTCTGCTTAAAAGCGTCTGTCACAAAACTTTCGAGCGCCCCTTGTCAAGCCAAACAAATCCCGTATTGTGCCGCCCATGTCAGGCAATACTTTTCACAATTTGTCTGCAATTACGACAGCCGGAAAAGTTACGGGACAAGAGGGGAAGGGAGGAAAGAGGAGTTCGGAGGGACTCCACAGGAAAATGAAATTCCTACGTGATTTGGTTTTAACGAGATTTGTCCCCGGCAGCAACTATCGACAATGCAAATACGACGTATCGTATTTTGTAATTTACTATGCCAAATGTTGTCCATTGTGGGGCATGGCCACGCCCCTATTATTTGGCACACACAAACACACACATACATAGAGGAACACAATGCGAAATATCGTGTGTCAGAAATCCGGAATTGATTTGGTCCTTGGGTCCCCCGACGATCCTTGGAAAATGTTTTTGTCGGCGGTGCGTGTTGGATAATGTTTCGCATAGTTTTGCAGCTGAAGTGGTTCGATTCGGTTCGATCCTGGACCCCTCCTCCCCTAGAATCCTGCCCGGGTCCTGTCAGCATACAGTTGCCAAGTGGCGACAAAGCAAACAGTTTACATTTTCAAAGGACCCTCTCGCCCGCCTCCGAGCTGACCGTTTTCGCTTTATAATTTGACAATCAATTGACAGTTCGTTGGCAAACAGAAAAACAAAATGCAAACACGCACGCAGAAATATGCAACAAAGCCCTCGACTCGACAATAAAAATATAGAATAAAATATCGAATAACTTGTCGCAAACTATTCGAGAGCAAATTGCGTTGGCCAGCTTGGGTTTCCCAGGACATTAGTTGAGTGCCGGAGAGCGCTGTGATTGTGTGGCCAGCTGGGGTTTCCAGTGCAGCCTTTGGGCTGTCATTCAGCCAGGAGCCATTACATTCGATTCGTACGCATTTAATTTGATATCTAACCATTAATTACGGACTCTACCAATGCAGCAATTGAGAGGGAAAACATTATTGCTTTTCCTGGAAGTCAGGAGAACTTTGAACTCTTGCTCTAGGTTACATTTAAATCATTAATTAATCCTTGCCATTAGAAATGCATTGTAAATAGATTTGAAATGTAATTGATATAAAATATTGAAACATTTCAAATGTTGTAATACTAAACTGATTATTAATAAGCAATTTTTAAGCATATTTACTCACAGAAATACATTTATGTTACCGATTTACACATTAACATTCCCTGCTCTTATGGCTTCCAGGTTAGTTACTTCTTCTGCTTTAACCTCAAGCCAATTATGTCAAGGATGTCCTCCTTGGTGAGCTTCTCATCCTTTTCCTCCTGCTTTTGGGGAGCCAGAGGTGGCTTGCCGGGCGCCGGAGTGGGAGCAGGCTTGTTGGGCAGCACAGGAGCCTTGGGCAGAGGCGTAGCTACCGGAGGAGGCGCCACCTGTGTGTTTTCCACATGCTGTCTCTTAATAGTGATCTGGGGCTCGGGCTTAGGCGCGGGCTTGTTTGCCAGGACCCACACTAGAGGAGGCTTCCTTGCCTCCTCATTTGACTCCTTGGACTCGCTCTCCGAGGATTTGGGCTTAACCCAGCAGCGGTAGGTGGCCTCAGAGATGCCATATGGCGGCGGCTTGGAGAGCAGGTCCTCGCTCTCCGACTCCTCCACCTTTGGCTCCGGCTGCGGCTGGGGCTCCTCCTCCTCTTCCGGCTGTTTGTCTTTGAAGTCCGTCAGATAGGTGAAGAGGTGCGGATAGGCCCACTGCTTGTATTGACAGGTGCAGCGGCACTGGAACTCCTCCTCCTCGCCTTCCTCCTCAACCTCATTCTCCGCCTTCAGCAGTTCCTCCCTGGCCCGCTTCCGAGCCATCCGCTCGCGACTGCTGCCACGTAACGGACCCACCCAGCAGAAGTCAGTATCGTGGTCCTCGACTCCGCTCTTGGACAGCTTCTCGCCCAGGTTCTCCTCCTCGAACTCCCCGCTGAAGGCCGGCCGGCAGGTGCACACCTCGCAGGTGCAGGTACACTTCGAATCGCAGGGCTGAACTTCGAGACAGGGCGGACACACGTCCACCATTGGCGGAGGGGGAACGCGGTGCTCGGGGAACTCATCCTCCTCGCCGTCCCAGGCCAGCCAGCGGCAGATGTACGGGCCCTGGCTGCACTCCGCCGAGATCTCCGGCGCCTCCCGCGACTCGCCGTGCTCCTGCCAGCAGCGGAGCTTGGGACAGTTGCACTGCGGCCGGTCAAACAGGCTGACGGAACTCGGCTCCAGGGGAGTCTGCCTGTTGGACAGCGTGTGCTTGCCCTTCTTGAGGCCATGGTTGTGTCGCGAGGAGGCGGAACTCACACCCCTGGAATGGTTGGCTGTCGGCGTCCGTGCAGCGGACCTCGAGGCAGCGCTGCTCATGCCCTTGTTTTCCTGGTGGTAGAGCAGCTCTATCTCGGCGCTGTAGACGGACTCGGCCTGCGATGCGAGCTTTTCCCAAGTGGTCCGTGAAGGCGCCGCAGTCATCTGGCCGCAACTGCAGACCGTGTCGTTCTCCCAGAGAATGCGCGTCTTTAGGACGTCGACGAGAGCCTTGTAGACGCATTCGATCCGCTCCTCGAACAGCCGTTGCTCCGAGACCATGAGTCCGGTCAGCACCGCGTGGATCTCCGCCGTGCGGTGGGCAGCATGCAGCCACATGCACTCGTCTCCGTGCTGCAGTTTTGCTTGCAGGCAGGCGAAGCGTCGTCCCTCCACGCCGGTGCCGTAGTAAAAGGCCTGCGGAAAAAGGATCCTTGAATTCCAGAGGGTTTTTCTTTCTGGGTAGCCTACCTTGAAGGCCCGCTTTACTATAGCGTAGGCCATCTGGGCGTCCATGCGCGACATCTGAGCCTCGTGGGCCAGGCCGTGCAGGAAGCTCTCCTTGCCGAAGCGCTTGCGAGGCACACGATCGATCTTTTCCACAATCTCCTCGAAGTACGTGAAGGACCTTCTAATGACGGCGGCGGCTAGCTTGACCTCCCAAGGCTTGAGACCGCAGATTCGCATCACTTTCATGACGCTGTCCGTGACGTCTTCGATGTCCAGGCGACGGTACTCGGCCCGCATCTTGTCGTTCATGTCCCCGCAGTCCGGCCATCCTGGTTTGTTGCACTCGCACTTTGGCATCTGCGGCTTGGCGTGCGGTGTCCCCGAAAACATTCTGGCTGAATTTTGGAAACTTCAAAAAAAAAAAGGAAAATAAGTTGAAATAGTGTGCAAGCTGGAGACAGCTTAAGAGTAATTTGAGACAAGCTGCTGAGTTGAAAAGTCTCCCAAAAGTATCCATAATAGAATATAAATCTTAAAAGATCATTGTGTTAAAATTATATTCCCCGAAGGGGTTAATAAGTTAAGGTTTTTAAATTGTAAAGAATACATATTTGTATATATAAATATTTTATAAATACATCGATCAAACTATAGTAATGAGAGTTCTGATAATTAAATAATTATTTATAATTGCATGCCACCGGTTGCGGTTTAAGTGACTGAATTCCACTGGGATTGCCATTGGCGGATTGGGGCTGCAACTCGTCACGGACGACAGGTTTTCCCGACTGACAAGTGCTGCCTCGCAGAGGAAAGAGATTTCATATTTATCCCATAAGCAGCTCGCATGGCGATGTCAATATTTGTTTACCCAACAATCTCCAGCATGCTTGCCGCCTGATTTACTTCTGTTAATTCGAAATACTTTTATGATGCATTCCGGGCGGAAATGCACTGGGGACAAGATACACATTTCAACGAGGGGCAGTGCTGCAGCGCCAAAACAACAAACAAAAACGGAGGGTCTCTGGAACTACTCCTTGGTTTGTAGAGCTCTCTAGATGAAGACATAGAAAAACAATAAAAATAGGAACTATGGGTGTACACCGAATCGTAGATGCTCTCTAACAATATTTTAAGAGCACAAATAAAACGAAGTTGTGTCGGTAAAGTCCCACTGATGATCTGTAAATTATAAAATATTTCGAATATTTCCTATTAATTCAGTGGAACAATATCAGCAGTTTCCTCTGTTAATTAAGATGACAGCTGTCATCATTTATACTAATTGTATCGCAGTTTAGACTTTAATTTCAATGGAAAATAGTAAATAGTTAAATGGCAACACGGGGACTTTTAGGTACTACTTAGTTAGACTTATAAATAAACATAATGGCTAAATACCTCTGTTACTTACTGTAATTTTTGACACAACTCAATCGGGAACTAGGTATTAGTCCGGCGCAAAAAGTGAATCAAAGTCTGAACAAATATTGTTGTGCGGTCGTGACAAATATTTACATAGTTGGCGCGCCATCGATTCCTGGCCGGGGAAGGTGAAATGAAATGTTGTTGTCCGTGCCCGAAAATAAAATCAAATGAAATGAAATGAAAATACCACCGAGGCTGACTGAAACAAAGCGAGCAGCTCCGGAACGGGAAATGCGGGCACATTGACAGTGCGGGCGATTGATTTTTCCTGTGTTTCAGTTTGGGTTTGCTTTTGAATTTGAATTTGGATTTTGTGCTGCCAGCCGAGGGTCGTTTTTCCGGGGCAATCTAAAATTAATGCATTGCAAATAGATGGCTCTGCAGTTGTCAGACACGCGGATAGACAGTCGAGGCAGGGTCCCGGGTATGGGGCGTCACTCGAGACGGACAGAATGAGTTTAATTGTTGACCTTAGCTATTAGCCCCTGTCAAGGGGGCTCCTTTCCCTTGGAGTTCCAGTGAGAGTCCCAGTCCCAGTCCCAGTCATAGCATTGTTTCTTTGTGGAGTGACACATGTGCACATAACATATACACTTCTTTGTGCCCTCGCAATTTATATGCAGAAAACACCACGCACATTTGCAAAAGTTTCTTAGAATCCACTTCAGACGCTCGAAAACGCATTGGAATGCAAAAGGCGCTGACTGACAATCGGAGTTCTACACAGGGAGAAAAATTTGGCAACGATTTAGTGATGAATTTTCTATAATGTTGCAATATTTAGAAAGATATTTTATAGCAGAATACAAAATACAAGTACATGCTTAGTTAAAATTAATGTTAAAGTATTTAAATAAAAAGGCAAACCTTAAGAACTATTTCATCTATTTGTTTTTATTTTATAAATATCCCTTTTTTTCCCCGTGTCGCTTTCTTTGTCGGCTCTGGGTCTCAAGATTTATACTCGCATTTGTTTATATTGCAGCAGCAGTATTGTTTTTGATTTCTGCCCTCGCATTCCAGCTCATTATTATGGCCTTTGCATCGCTCGAGTGTGGAATGCGTCAGGGAATATCTGAAAATGAGTGTATATTTTATATATATAGTACACTGGTGATCAAAGCACCGATTTGACGTCGCCTCAAGTGCCATTAAAGGGGATGTACCGCCGGCCTAATCTATCGGGTTATGCTAATCGGAGGGAATTACGAGAGGGCTTTCGAGTCGACAGGGGGTCTGTACAAACTTTTAGTGTAGCTATTGCCGTTGGGGCTAACAGATATTCCAAGATGCAACTTTATGTACTCGTAGTAATGGTTCTGCCCGGCATTAAGGCATTACCTACCTATACGTCATCGCAGTTACGTAAGTAGCGATCGAAGTTGAAGGTAAATATTAAGTATCTAATGGGTATAAATTAAGTGATATGCATTTATTATCTAATTTATATTATAACCTTTTTTTCTACACAGCTTCCCTTATACAAAAGTGTCACTTTAGCGACGAATCTTGTCTGATTGACAGCATCAATGGCTATATCCGGGACTTCTCTAGGGGTATACCGCACCTGGGCTTCCGGCCCTTTGACATATTCCCTCTTCCCGATATTCCCGTGTACAACTGCTCCCATGATCGTCCTATTTGGATGTCCTTCATCCTCAGGAATGCGACCTTTAGGGGCCTGGAGAATGCCACGGTCTATGAGGTCAAGGGATTCGATCGAGATCCCACAAAGAAGATGATAAGGATGAAGTACAGAATACCAAGGGCTGAAGTCGAGGGCTTCTTCGACTACCAGACCAAGATAACATTCTTCGAGACCAGTGGAACTGGTTCTATAAAGTTTGATCTGCAAAATGCACGCTTCACCACCATCTTCAAGGTGTACATTGAGTTCCGGAAGGAGAAGCGTCACCTGAAGCTGTACAGCTTCGAGTCCCAGCTTGAGCTGGATCGCATGATCCTCCTACTGGACAACCTCTTTGCGGACAACTCGGATCTAACGCTTGCCATAAATAAGGTGCTCAACACCCACTGGTTAGAGTTTTGGAACGAACTAGAACCCAATTTCATGCCTGCCCTGAGTAGAATGGGCGTGAATAAAACCCAACGATTCTTTGATAATTTCTCCTATGACGACATATTCCTAAAAGATGATGAATAATAAAACAAACTTGAACTGCAAACTCATCCCGAATAATCATTTTTATTTATAAATAATTACAAAACGGAATAAATATAAGGCTAGTTGCATTTACATGCTGTGATAATAACAATAAATTAGAATACCATTAAGGGGTCATTGGTTTTGCCAATTACATGTCCGAGACGGGGGGATGTATCTGTAAATGGTGATTAATGCACGTCGAATTGCATTAAATTTGTGGCGAGTGAAGTTCTCCGATTGCAGTTCCTCAATGAATGAGTTCCCTCGATTCCCATGGCGGAGACTTCCATTTATCACCCTTGATCTTGATTAAAAGTCCGCACCCGGACACGAGTTTTCCCCCCACGAGTCCGGGACAAGTCCAATTATAGACAGCCAGAGCCCCGTGAAGATGCCAGCGATCCGATGAAGATCCAAGCACTGAGCTGCTGAATGAAAACGAAATGAAAATGGAAGTGGATGTGGATCTAGATGTGGATGTGGAAATCATAATGCGAGCAGCGGCAGCCTATAACAACTGCAATAAAGACATCAACAGTTCGGGGCATCAAAGAGCTGCCTGGGCAAAAACCAAAAGAAAAAACAAGAGGAAGGAAAATCCAAAAGAAAGGGGAAAATCCCCAGGCAGAGGGCAACTTATGAGATCTCCAAAAATAATATTAAAATTAGCAACCAGGCGCAGCAAATGGGCTGTTCTTTGCCTCGCCTGCACTGGCCATAAATCCAGAGCCAGATCCAGGGGCGGCACGTCCTCCATCTCCCGGAGAGTAGATCAATCAGAGCTTAGTGCCAGTAATTAGGAATGATAAATGTTCGACTTGCAGCCGAAACTGAAGTGCAATATGGATGGCTTATAAATAAACAGGCAAGGAGAACTGGTGTAAAAAAGTGTCTGGAAAAATCACTGCGGAGAGAGCACAAAACAAAGGGCTAGATTGGAGGAAATTGGGGGAATTGATTGAGAGATTTATGCGGCAAGGAAGGGCATTACTTTGTGAGATTTACAACTGCCGAGCAGAGAGCCTCCTAAAAACTATTTCATAATTGTTTGCCTTGGCTTCCCTGCTGCACGTGAAACCGAGAAACCATATATACCTGCAAGCTTACCTTGCCGCATTCACACGCTCGATCCGATTCCGACCAGCAAACACAGACATCCTTCGGCCGAGGTAATAATGTTAGCGCCATATTTGACCGCTCTGTTGGCCTTATCACGCCAGCCAAGCTGGCCAGCTCAAGTGACCACCACAAAGTTGCCCGACCGCAGCACAGTGGGCAAAGCTAGCCAGTTCTTGGACAGAAATAGGTAGTTAGTAAGCTGTATTAGTTTGTACTTTAGGTTTAAGATGTTTCCTAAACAAGCTTATATTCTTTGTGTTAAACATCGGATTTGTAAGCTTATTAGTACCTTTCGTGAAGTTTCCTTTATATTTTTAGTACTGGCAGTCTCATCCTTCCTCAGATATTCCTCATAATTTCAAACCTATACCATATTGTGCCCCACTGTCTGCAGGTGCAATCGCCTGTGTGTTCCACTCAGGTTAGCCGCTCGTGGGATGGGCCCGAGGGCTGGCAGGTGCGGCTGGCATTTACAACATTTGCGGTCGGAGCAGGCATTTGCATTTTGCATTCGGCATTCGAAGGGGCCGCGGAACCGCACGGATGTGTGTCTATAACAAAACAATTAGAAACTACGGTGCCCGGGCCTGCGGAGGACTAAGTCCTCGGCGATTTGACGCTGATTTATGAGGGACGGAGAGGCGGAGACGGAGGTGGAGACGGAGTGGATTCGGAGCTGCGGAAACTCAAAGACAGGCACGTAGCAGAGGGCAGAGGGCGGGGATTAGCCATCGACCAAAAGGCAAATAAAAGAAACTTGGAGCGCACATAAAAAGCCAAGTCGCAGGGAGTGGGCGTAGGGCGTTGGGTGTTGGGCGGAATTTTTGGGGGTGTAATACACATACACACAGCTATGCGGTGAGAGATGGTGTGTCTTCGTCACATCGGCCACCCGTGGGCATAGTAAAATGCTAGTGAAACAATTATGCAATTACTTAATTTGATAGCTCAAGTGTGTCCGTGTATTTGTGTGTGACTATGCAGACGACCATCGAGAACACGCCCCCTTTTTCTCCCACTCCCAGCTCGCATTACGTATACGTAGCGTGGCCCACGAGGACTTTGCTTTGTGGCCAGTAATTGTTTTTACTGCCATTCTCGCACGCGCAAAAGTTGGCCAACATTTGGCTCGCATTATCCACAGTTATGAGTGCGGCCGGACATTGTACTCCGAGTCCTGCAGTTTTTGTGGGATTAAATGCAAGCCACGACAATTAATTTCAGGACTTGTGACGGTATTTGCTATGTGAACTAAGGGATACATAATTGTAACAATTGCAAATGAATCGATTTTTAATTTGATGCGGATAATATCTATGCAAAATAATCTAACTCTGGAGGACTCCCCAGATTTTCACCTTAGAAAAAACCCATGTCTTGCCTAAGAGCAACCCCAAAGATCTTCCTCTTTTCTTGTTAGATATTTACCTACTTTTTTGGTGTATATTCCTGTCAGCTTTTTCGCTTCTTGAGTGCCTCATACAACATCCGAGCTGTGTAATCACTTTCCAGGAGAAAGGGAACCAAATAAGTTTTTATTATCATGGCCCGAAATATGTCACAGCGAAGGGACCCGTATGAGTGCTTCGCATTTCGTGTATCGTCCCTCTGTCCCCTCGCAGATTTTAACAACAATCAACACCTCCGACGCTCGGCAGGAACGGGGTGTACGCAAAGTGCTAAAAATTGCTAGAAATCATGGCTAATATAAATCATCTTGGCAAGCAGCTTTGCATGTTTAAGTGTCATACATAAGGCAGCGCAATATGAGAGCGCTCACGTAAGAGCAAGGAATAAAGGAGCAAAGGAAGAGCGGAGCGTAGCTGAGGAGCCGCTCATTCGCACCCCCGCATAATAAACACTTGGAGAGCTGCCTTAACCCTTTTTGACTTTTGCAAATGTGGATGCCACACCACCCACCACACTCCACACACCACTTCGACCCACAGAAAAGCACCCCTAGAAACCCACCTGGGCGCACCTTTCTGGGTTCTGTTTGCTTTGCTACTCAAGTTGTGTTTTGTGTTTATTTTCGTTAGGATTTACTAAAGCAATTTTCTTTGTTGTTTCTTTAAGGAAGCTCTGAGCCGAGCGCAGGCAGGAGCGAGTGTATGTGTGTTCTCGGTCTGTGTAAACACACATTTGACATTTGCTATATTTTTTGTGCAAATAAATAGTTGAGGCAGCCCGAAAGCAAAACAGCTGCTGGCATATGCTGTCTCTCCCCTGCCCTCCCCCTAGTATTTACCTGTGCAGGTGGCCAGCACCTCCCCCGAGATTTATGCCATGTCAAGACATTTTTAATTAAGTTTGATTCAATTAGCAAGCGGAGGCTGCTGCAGCACAATTGACAGCAATTGAGTTTGCCGTGCAAATAGGTCCTTCAAGCTGCAGCCTGGAGTTAGATGCTGGCTTAAAGGGACGCGAGATGTCCTTCTGGATTATGCAACCATATCATGTCTCAGCGCCATATAAGAATTAAGTCATAATGCTTTCAAGCGCGTCTGTTTCAAATGCAAAAACTTGACGAACGCAACATGGCAAACATAAATAACCTGAACAAGCAGGGACTACAACAAGACCAAGAAGGAAACGCCATATAGCTATGGCACACACGTTTTTATGATGTGATGGAACAGCGGCAACAACGGAGACAAGGAATACAGTAAAACTAACAACTCAGTCAAGTTGCCGGTGACATACGACAAGATCCAGGGGGCCGAGCATTCGGTATCCGGGTGGGAGAGCCAAAGGAAAAACTCACGAAAAACAACACACAAATGGGAGGTAACGAGCTTCTACACAGGGAGAAAATGAAGCTTACAAAAGGAAATTAAGCATTTCTCTTAGACAGTTGTTAAGCTCGGAGTTATGTTAAAATCAAGAAGTGAGAGTGATCGAAGAACAAAGCGCCGAGTATGCACTTTATATCGAGAGCGACAAAAATGAAAATTGAGACAAGTTAATGCGACAAGTATAAAAGTTTAGTTTAGTTTTATTTAAGTTCTAGGGATTTTTGAATCGATATTTTTAAATGTGTATATTAAAATAAAGCCAAAAAACATTTATATCATTTCATTTTTACTAGCATTTTCTACTTTAGATTAGCTTTATACACTTTTCTTTCGGTGCACCCATCTCCTTCCGCCTCGCCCGCCCCCTGCTAAATATTTTATTGCGAGCGGTGCTGGGGATTGTGAAAGGATATGTGCGATACAGGCGAAAAGAAATTGGAATGCCACACATACGCTGCTGACGAGCGGGACGGCACGAGAAATTTAAATGACATTTACTCACTCAACCGAAGTGCAGCAGCCAGAGCGAGAGGGCTAGGAGGAGGGAGAGGGAGCAGCTTAACTAAATTGCATAAAATTTATTTAAATGACGCAGAGCAAGTGACGGGACGAGAGACGAGGGCCGGGGCGTGGCCAAGGCTTTAAAACAATAACTATGCAATATATGTGCAGACACGACTGTTGGCATTCCACCTACGACACAGGCAGGATGGGAGGATAAAGGGGTCCAGGAGGTGTAACAGCAGGCCGCCTAAGCCAAAGCCAGACATAACAAAGCATATCCTTGCCAGGACCCTATATATGTGCCCCTGATCCCCTCCCTCTGCCATCCCTGCCACATGCAAACTGTCGTCAGTCAGCTTAAATTTATTGCTTCCTTATGTTGTGCTGCGTTATGAAAATAAATACCTTAGAAAGAACAGCCACACACCCAGCCCCTCCTGTCCCGCCTGCCTCCCCGTAAACTTGAACTTTTTGCGCCCATATTTTATGCTGCTCCCTATGAGCACTTTTAAAATATTATATATAT
>VNJS01001848.1:0-15548 GCA_008042575.1 Drosophila watanabei | reverse complement strand
GGGGGGATGTCGGCGGATGTCGAAAAAAAAGGAAAGAAAATCAACAGACTTTACATCCCGAAAAAGTCATTTGGAAATGGATGGAAATGTTCGTTACATAATGCATTTCGTTGCGCTCCGCCCTCGCTTTTCTTCCTTTTTTTTTTGAGGAAACTTGTTTGGATGCTATGTGTGTGCCTTCTCTTTCCTTTTTCCTCACTATACCTATCTCTGTCTGCTGTGCTCTGCTCTGCTCATTTTTTCTTTGTGCAGCGTCAGCTTCGTGCCGGCTTGTTTTTGTTTTAATTATTGCCAGGCATGCCATTAATTTTGGCATGTCGAGTCGTTAACGAATTCCTTGGCAGTTCTCTTTTTTTTATTTTTTGTCTTTCCTTATTTATATTTATTTCTTTCCTCTTTGCTCTTCTCTGCTCTGCTCTTTTCTTTGCTCTTTACATTTTGGTGTTTTTTTTTTCTGACACGCCATGGCATGCTTTATTATTATGTTGTTGCCCGCTTCTATTGTTCTCATTTCGGCTTTAATTTTTCTGAGCCGTGTCTTTAATCTGTTTTTAAGCTGGCGTCCCTAATTGTTGCATATTTTGTTTGCTTTGTTTTTTTTATTATTTTTAAGAAAAATATTGTCTTGCAAATAAGTAATTACTTATGCCTGTTGTCCCACCTCTCACTCTCTCTCTCTGGCTCGAGAGAATGCATTTTATTTTCTATTCGACGAGAGAGTCCTCGAAAGACTTTTGGCATTGCCGTCGTCGTGACAAAAGTTAATTACAAAGTTTGCAGCGCGGAAACTGCCAAATGAACACGAACAAAGCGGAGCCCCGAAACGCAGATACTCGGTGGCATGCAACAGCAACTGCAGCAGCAGCAGCAGCAACATTGAATGCAACAGCAACTGCAACACATTGAAAACGATACAAATCCATCGTTACAGGGAGAGAAAATATTCAACTAATTGTCAAATTAATTAAGGGAATTTTTTATGACCGAAAAAGGTCAAAAAATAAATATATTAATGATAAGAATTGTTTTAAGATATTATAAGAAACTGATCTTAACTAATTTAAATCTAAAAACCCTAAAACCTATTTTTTTTTTTAACATTTAAATAGAACTCATAATTAATATAAAAATCCCAACTTTCTTTAATATTTATGTTTTTGTCATTATTATTTTAAAGATGTTATAAGAAACTGATCTTAACTGATTTAGATTTGAAAATCAAAAAACCTACTGATAATGTTAAAATTTAAACAGGCATTAAATAATTAATATAAAAATCACAACTTCCTTATTATTTCTGCTTTTATTTTTATTATTATTTTAAAACTGATCTTAACTGATTTAGATTTCTAATTTTTAACCCGAAATCCTACTCATATTTTTAGCATTTAAATACGAATTTAATAATTAATATAAAAATCATAATTCCCTGTTTCTTACTGGTCTTAATTAAATATTTAAAAATTTCCCCAGTGCATTTCAGATATAAAGAGAATATCCAGCAACGTCACAGGCAGTTAGGCATTGTGGATATATACACACACACATATGGATAGGGAATTGGCACACACCACACACATACGACACACTCCACACTTGCAAGCACACACATTCGGGCCAAAACAAGTGACTGGATCGCATTGTACAATAGAAAGTTAGCACAGCTCGTTGAAACCCGGCTTTTTGAGTCAGGAATGGGAAATGGAAAATGGAAAATCGTAATGGGAATGGATAATGGGGACGGGAACGGGAATGTTTGGAGACTTTAACTTGTTGGATTCGCAGGGAAGATTGTCTACATCCGACAGCTGGACGACAGCCTAAAGCTTAACGAAAAAGAAAGAGCGATCGCAGAAGTTGACACTAGTGTGAGAAATTTGTCATGATCCAACCTGCAAAAGCAGCGATAATCTCTGGAAACTAAAGGGGAAATTCTTTAAAGAGAAGGGGAAATTCTTTAAAGAGAAGAGAAAATACACAAAGGAATGTGACAAAGGGGTGTGAGAATACTACAATTACTTATTCACATTATATGTAATAGCACAAAGTAATTAGTTAAAAGAGTATAAAACTACTCACAATTTCCCTTAAATATTCCAACTTTACCAAGTTAATTTAAGCATAAAGACAAAAGCTCCTTTATTGTAATTACTTTTAGGCAACACACATTTGCAATTAGTTTTGCCTAAAATGTCCTGTGTTCTTGTGAATTAAGAGGACTTTCGCTCAATTTACCTTAATATCTTGCTCAACGCATATTGCCTTTGAGACTTTACCACAAAATTGGGAAAATGTCCGAAATTAACAATTATTATTTCGAATGGAAAACTCATTAAGCGGAATATTACAATTTATATGGCAAAGTGCCTGCTGTTGGCTTTAATTACTTCGGCTTACAACGAAACACACACACACACACACACAAAGTAGCCAAAAGTACTCAGAAGAGGCGTTGCTTTCGTTTGGCAGCTGCTGCTGCAAAGTATAAACAATTATGCTAAAATGCAATATTTACGGCCTCGTCGACTGTTATGCTAATCACGTTGTTTATGCTCTGCGAGAGTGTGTGCAATGGCTGTTGTTCTGCGTGCTGTGTGTGTGTGTGTGTGTGCATTGTCGATTGTATTTGCATACAAATTGCAATGTAGATGAAGAAGCAGCAACAGCAGCAGCAACAATGCAGGAACAAGTCTCGCATAATTACAGGCAGAAAAGTCGAAGAAGGAGCTGATTTTTTCAGGGCAAAAGAAAATGAAAATATTTCTCATTTAAGGCAGTTGCTATATATATTTGTAATAATAATAGTTGGAAGTTAAGCCATATTTTCGAGGTATATTAATTGACAAGAATAAGGAATTTCTTACATAATCAAACCAAAAGTTTCTAAAAGATTTCTTTTAAAAGTAATGACGTTTATTTAAGGGTCTAGTTTATATGTTCTTAAAGTTTTAAGGATCTTCTCCTCTGCAAAAAGTATGCAATGATTTTTACTTAACTGAAACCCTGTAATTCTCTGATCTGGTTTTCTTGTTATTTCGTTTTTGTAACTTTTTTTTAATAAATGTTTCCAATTTCTTTTTCTGTACTGATAAACAATTTTAATTGAGTATTGTCTGCGATAAGTAACAACCTCGAATTCATGCGATTGGAAAAAGTAAATTGAAGCCAACAGCAGCAGCAACATCAGCAGCAGCAACTGCAGCAGAAGCAGCAACTGCAGCAGCAGCAACATCAGCAGCAACAGCAGCAGCAACTGCAGCAGCAACAGCAGCAGCAACTGCAGCAGCAAGTTGCTGTTGTTTTTGCCTCATCGCTTATTTATCCTTTTTAGCTGCACGCGATGATTTAATGCCTTGTGCCACTTCATTTTCAGGCTATGCTGGCCATATTTAAATTATTATTATGCCAGGCCATACAACAGACACAACAATTACACCAACAACAACAACAACAACAGCAGCAAAAACATAATTAAAAACTTGTCTTCAATTGCCATAAATTCACGTCAAAGAATCTCGCTGCAAAGTTGCCAAATAGTACAACAATTTCAGTGCTGCGCTGCTCTACTCTGCTTTCGTTATTATTATTACAATTTTTTTTTTTAACAACAATCTCTTTGGCAGGCCGGCCTGAAAATTGAAGTCATTATTATAATACTAGTTTCTGCTATTTTTTTCTATATATCTTTATTTTTTCTGCTCTTTTTTGTGCCGCATAAACTAAACTAGTTTTGTGGCTTGGCCGCGATTTGGCCAAGTGGAAATGTAAGTATTTGCAACAGTTTTTCCCCACTTTGGTTATTAGATCAACGTGGCTAATTGGCCGCAAATAAACCAAATATGAGTCATGATGAATGGGGAAGCTTTTAACTCTTTTTTTTTATGTTTTTTGCTTAAACGGAAATGCCAAACTGGCAACTCAATTTTCAAGCCATCTTTGAGGGGTAAATAAAACTTAATTTTTGCACTTTTAGACAGACAATGAATCACTTTTATCTTGATTTTTGCCGGTTTGCATATATCTATTTTTTTATTGCCTTTTTGCGAATTGGAATTTATTATTAAATTTAGTCACTTAATGAGTAAATTGTTTTGCAAATCAATTGAAAGACAAATTAAGTGTTTTTTTTGCATATTTTCATCAATTAAATGGGATTTGTGTACCTCAAAAGTTGCTCCATAATATCGAATTTATGTTAAATAATTGTTTATAAGCCATAAACGGGTTCTTTATAGCCATAAATTATTCCCTAATTAGTTTGCTTAAGCACCATATATATTTCCCAACTAACTGGATTCTATTTAATTAAAATTAATTGTATTTAATTTATATATTCTTTCTATTAAGTTCTGAATGAATTTTTTATATTTGCTTGATTATAAATAGCTCTTAAATTTGTTTACTTTAAAAATTTGGCTCCTTTATACATTATCTCCTGTTTTTTTTATTTCCTTATTTGTTTTTGTGTTCAATTTGTCTTCATTTACTTTGCATTTTTGCACTTCCCTTCTTGCACGATTATTGATTTACATTCGCTTTTACCTCCACACTCAACATTCATTTTGCACACCTGTGTGCCACGCCCCCTCCTGCTGCCCACGTGCCTCCCATCGGTTACCAAGTCGGAGAGAGAGAGAGAGAGAACAACAAAATAAACAACGAAATCAAAATAAATACATTTTTCCCCCGCTTTTTATATTTTTTGTGCTTGGCAACGCGAAACGTAAAAAAAATACACAAAAAAACATACTGACAGAACACAATGAATTCGTGAAAATAAAACCACAAAATATTAAGACACGGGAAAAAATATTGTAATTATTATTAATACATTTACATATTTTTTTGAGCTACTTTTGAATGGTAAAAGTTCGAATTTGTTTGGTTTTCAACATTGGCATTTAATATTAATTTAATTTCTTTATTTTATAAAAATTTATTTTATGATTTAATGATTTATTTATTTATTAATTTACTGATTTATTTATTTGATTATTTAGTTTTGAATACTTATAATTTTCTCTGTACTAACAATTAGTTAAGGCAAAAGTATAAAAACAACAAAGTAATCAAGTTTAATAAATATTTATAAGCCATAAATATGAACTTGTATGTCAAGTCATTTCCAAGTCATATATATTTCTAATTAAATAGTTTTTTCTTCTATAAAATAATTATTATTTATTCCCGTGTACAATTAATTCGCAAAGGTAACAACAGCAGCAAAAAAAATACCAAAAAAGCGAACAGATAAACATTAAGACCGACGCAAAAAAAGAGCAAAAACGGCACGTGAGTCGGCGTATCAATAGCCAAAGGCCAAAAAAACCCCTTCCTCACCGCACAATGGCCTTTGGCTAAGCAAATAAAAAAATAAAATACAAGAACTACACAAAAAAATACATAAAAAAAAGTAAAAAATAAAAAAACACGAAGGTAGAAACGTTTGCAAGTGTTGATGAATGAGCTTTTTGGCGTGATGTTGCTGCAGTTGTGGCTGTCGCTGTCAAGTGCATAACAACAATAACAATAACAAAACAAAAAAAAAATACTACAAAAAAATTACTAAACAAAAAAAAAACAACTCTGCTGGCAACTACAACCAAATGACTCAATTTACAATTGCAAAAAAAATAAAAAATACGCCTTGTAAATTGTAGAAAATGTCAACGACAACAGCGACGTCACAACACACACACATTTTTTGCAGTATTTTTTTGCTGCCTCTCTTTTTATACCCTTGCAGGGTATTATAATTTCAGTAAGAAGTTTGCAACGCAGTTGATCAGCATCAACAGCCGAAGCGATCTAGCCATGTCCGTCTGTCCGTCCGTCTGTCCGTTTGTCCGATTATACGCAAACTAGTCTCTCAGTTTTAAAGCTATCTGAATGAAACTTTGCAGATATTCTTCTGTATACTCTCACTGGTACATAAGTCGGAACGAACCGGATCGGTCAACTATATCATATAGCTGCCATACAAACGATCCGTAAATTTCTTGAAAAGAAATTATAACTTCACTGTTTTTCAACATATCTTGATCAACTCTCGGTTATGAGCTTTATATATTGCTCCAGATTTTTAGATTTAATTTTATAAAAATCGGACTACTATATCATATAGCTGCCATACAAACGATCGATAAATGTGGACGTAAATTACATATTACTTTACATGTAAAAATGTGAAAAAATGTAACGAAAATGTAAAACTGTAAAAATTGTATGTATATGAAAGTAGTTCATATTATATTGGGATAGATTATAATTTATACAATTGGAATCTGCAAGGGTATACAAACTTCGGAGTGCCGAAGTTAGCTTCCTTTCTTGTGTTTTTTTTTTTTTTGTTGTTATGTGAATGTTAAATTTTGTTGTTGTTATTTTTGTTGTTGTGTGTAGTTTAAAGTTTTGCTTGTATGCCGCTCGAGCGCTGTGTGTGCTTTGCGTTTATTGAACTCAACCGTCGGCGTGAGGTTAATTGACCTCGTGCTTAATGCAAAAATAAATATAATTTTTAAACAGCAACAACAACAACGTAAACAAAGTCAAATCGAGAAAAAGGGTCGCAGCTGCTATGTGTGTGCGTGTGTAGTTTGTGTATAGTAAGAAGTTAAAAAAAAATAAGAAGGTAAAGAGCAAAGCAAACAAGTCAAAATGAAAACACGTTTAAAGTGTTTAACATACAAAACTGATATGCGTAAATATGTGAGCTGTGATATGTGTCTAGCAACCCCAAGAAAATACATACATATATAGGGTATGAAAGGGGTTAATGGGGCGATGGGTTAAGCCGGGATTTAGTTGGGAAATTATTTTTAGAAAGTGTTTGAGAACAAGAATATGGAAATGTTTTAAACTACGAGTAAGATTTTATTAGGAAAAATATTTAGTTAAAGAAAACCTCACTAAAAATGTATTTATAATCATTATTTAGAGTTTAATATATTGAAAAATGTTGTGTTTATTATTTAAAAAATCTAGAAAATATATTTTTAGATGCTTCTTCTTTTTAAATATTAATTAATATATAATTTAAATACCTATTGTTAAAAGAAATATAATTAAATATACTTTTTGCTGAAGAAGTGCTTACTTTTCGTATGGAATTGCACTTAGAAAATATTTTATTAAGCTTTTTGATAAATTTTGAAGCCCGTAAAATATTTTAAAAGACTTTTTGATATGGTTTTGAGTTTCGAAAATATTTTAAAAACCATTTTAATAAGGTTTGGAATCTAAGAAATATTTAAAAAACCTTTCAACGTGTTTTGGATTTTGGAAATTATTGTAAAATACCTTTTTATATGTTTTTAAATCTACAAAATATTTGAAAAGACCTTTTTAAATGGTTTTAAATTTCGAAAATATTTTTAAAACCATTTTAATAAGGTTTGGAATCTAAAAAATATTTAAAATGACCTTTTGATGTGTTTTGGATTCCGAAAATTATTTTAAAAGACCTTTTTATATGTTTTTAAATCTACAAAATATTTGAAAAGACCTTTTTATATGCTTTCATATATATTTTGAAAGACATAATACATTTTTTAACAAAGAACGTATTTTAAAGACCTCTTAATATGTTTTTTTAAACCGGAAAATACTTTGAAACACTTTCTGATATGGTTTTAAATGCAAAAAATAGTTAAATGATCTTTTAATATGGTTTTGAATTTGGAAAATATTTGAAAATACTTTTTTAAAGACCTTTTTTTTAAGACCTTTTGATGTTTGTGAATCTAGAAAATATTTTAAAAGGCCATTTATCTCGCTTAAAAACTTCTAGAGTCTACCCTTTTGTTTATTTAATGTAAGGACGTATTTTAAAGGGTATTATTTCGAATACTAAAAATAAATTTTAATGGCGCAATTTTTGGTCTAAACTTTTTTCCCTCCATTATTGGAATTGCATTTTACATTGGGCATAATAATAATCCTGGCACTCGATTCCATTTTATATGCACGTCACATCCGCTGAATGGTTATTTCTAAAAATTTCATTAACTCTAAGTCTATGCAAATGAGCCGTGAATTGGCGGCGAAACCAATCCACCTGCCACACCCAAAAAATCATTGAGCAATTTATTCTAAAAAAAGCGGCGAATAACTGAGAGTTATCTGGGATTATTTGCTTGTGCTCGTTTCGAGTACTTTTTCTTTTTCTTTTTTTCTCCAACTTTTTATAAATATATATTCTTGGATGTTTGTTTTAAGCTAAAATAAAACAGTTGCCTACTTTTGGTTCATTGAACTGAATAGAAACTTTCCAAAACTGAAAAATATATTTATGAATAATTTATAATTGAAATTTATGAGGCAAATATGTAAAAAGTTAAGGGGAATTTACACTGATCTCATCAGGATTGCAATTTATTGCGATTTATTTCAATTCAATTTCAATTCCAATTAAATGTTACTTTATGAGACAATCGAAAAAATTCGCCATAATAAATCTAAATCATTTTTTCGTTGCCATTGCCTGACATGCATAATTTATTTTTTTGCTAAGGTTAATGCCTTAAAAAAAAAGGCTCAGAGTGAGTTGAAAATGCAAAACCGCTTTTAATTATGCATAATTATTTCGGTTAGTTGGACGTGGCTTTCGAGTCTAATTAAACACAATTTAAATGGTTCTTTTGTACAATATGCAAATGAGGAAGAAGATGGATAATGGTAAAGAGAGGTTCAGTGACCGCCGAATAAGTGAATTTTTCTCTTGAGGGGTCTTGAGATTGAAGCTTAAGAGCCCCGATCATCCATTTATCCATTTAAGATTCAAGCGGAGGCCCCCGAAATCCTCGGGGATTTTTCTCTTGTCACATTTTGGGATTACATTTTGGGATTACTTTGGCTTCTAAGCCAACACAGAGAGCACTCGCTGCTGCTGCTGTGGCTTATCCCACGTCATTAAGTTACTTAATCACTGTATTTAATTTCCTTACGGCCGGGGCTCATTATCTCGTCGAGAGTTACTGGAGAGTAAAGTGGAGTTTGGTGTGAGTTGGAGCGTAAAATAAAAAAAATATATAAGAGAAAAAATCCAGCGCATGAATCACTCATACTGCCTCCGATTCGGCCAGCTGGTTTTGGCCTTTTCTCTCCCGTTTCTTCTCTCTCTCTTCACCTCACTTTATTTATTTTGCGGAAATGTTTTCCTTTCCTTAGAGCGTTTACACCAGAAACTCGTTTCGCTAATTGGCCCCAAAAAACAAAGAGCTTTAAGGAGAAAAAAAATGCGAATAAATTGGCGACAGACATTAAGTGACTTGTCTTGTTAGCCCGATTCCGATTCCGATTCCGATTCAGATTCAGATTCAGTTCCCCCCGATTTCTTACCAACCGGCGATTTGGGTTAAGCAAAACAGCGCAAATGTCCAGAACACTTACCTGCAAGGGAAAGCGAAAAAGTGTTAATTAGTAAAAGTCGGTGGGAATCAATAAAAAAGTGTTTAATAAATATTAAGACTGAAATTTAATCGATAAGTGGCCTAAATTCAGGTTTATTTAAATCTTATTAACTCCAAATTGAATTTAAATATTTTTAATATATTTCAAGCTAAGTATTTAGGATTTTATATTGTTTATGAGTGCTTATAAATAAGGATCTTTGCAATGAATTGCCATATTTTTTTGTTATATATTGTTTTTTATTTTAATTAAGTTGAGTTTGTTACTAAATTCTTGTTCTTAATAAATGTCAATATAGGACAACGATTTTTAAAAATATTTGTAAATAGTTTAAATTAAATTTGTGATATAAGAATGTATATAAAAGTATAGCCTGAGATTTAAAAATATTTTATAATTTCCCCCAAAGATATTTAATTATATAGCTAAACCAAGGTTTTATCATAAGTTTCTGGATAATTTCGGAAAGACGAAGTCCAATGTTTTGTATAAGACAAAAGATCGAAAGAAAATTTTATTTTTTTATTTATTTATTTATTTATTTTTTTTATTTATTATTTTAGTTCATAAAAAGGTGAAGATATATTCTCTATTATTTTAATTTTCTGAATACTTAAAGTGAGGAAAAAGAAAAGAACCTTCGGTTAGAGATAATCCTATGATTAGTGAATTATTTAATATATAAAGAAGCTAGAGTTTAGAGAAATGTTCCGAAAGGTATTTATATTTTTAAATATAGATTATTTACAACGTTTTCGGGATATTTATAGAAAGGTGAAGTCAAAGGATCATCAATAAAAATATCCCCCGGTTAGCGATTAACTTTAAGTTAGTAAAAGATTTATTAAATAATATAATTTATATTCCATTTAATGAGAAAGATAATGGTCTCATTACTGGCTGTAACTCCCAGATTATCGATATTTCTTTCTGTGTTCCGGATTTAGCTTTGGGGGCTGCATATATAGCCCTCGTAATTATACCAATTGATTGCAATTTATAGGAAAATGCTCTTCGGAAGAGCGAAGGCCAAAGCCTCGGCTGGAGACAAAGGAGCGCAAGGAGCGCAATAAAGAGTAACCTCGGGTTAGTGGTTATCCTTGAAATAGTACAATGCCTGCTGCTGCTCACGAGGAGGCTGCGACGTCGGCGCTGCGACTGCGCTCTGCCAACAAAGACAACGCTGGGGGAGTGCAGATGGAAAGGGATGGAGCGAGAGAAGGAAGAGAGAGGGAGGCAGCATAAACAGGCTCCAGAAAGAGAGAGGGCAGCGAGCAGCGAGTGAGGAACATTAAAGAGGAAAAAAAAATGAGAAGAAGACAAACTGCTTTCAGATTGAGAATCAGATTCTTTTCTTCTCGTGCTTCGTTTTTTTTTGCTTCTTTGTTCGCTGCCAAGAAGAAAAAAACAGAGGAAAAAACAAAGAGAAAGAAACTGAGCAGCAACAACAAAACTCGATTAACTCGACATTAATTTTAATTCGACATTTGCCTCTTTCTGCTTCTTCCTTTACCTTACTTTTCTTTTTCTTTTTTTTTTGTTTTTGCCTCTTTTTTTATTGTTTGCCTTAATTTTCTGTTTTTCTCATGTCCTCTCTTTAATGTTTGTTTGAGTTTTAAACCCCATTTTATGTGGAATTTCGTCAGATTCAATCCCTTTACACGGAGAGAAAAATAGTTCCTTAAATTTTTTTAAAATATTTTAAAGCTTTTTTAAAAACTTTAAATATAAATATAATCTTTTTAAAAATTTTATAAATTGTTTACTTAAAAAAGGGGTTTTTTATATCTTTATTAAAACCCAATTTTCTAATTCCTATTTCCTAGTTTCTCTCAATATTTTTCTCTCTGTAAAGGCAATTAAATGCCGCGTTTTTTTTTTTGTTTTTAATTTAAACTTTTTCTTTGGTTTCTCTTTTTATTATTAGTATTGTTTTTTGTTTGCCTCGAGTGTCTGCCAAAATGCAAAGTGTTTTTTATTAAACGAGTTCTATTTCCGTTTTCGGTTGACTTTAACGATGCGATCATAAATCATTGGAGGTTCTTTTCTGCTTCCACCTTTCAAATGAATGGATCTCCGCTCTCCGTTCTCCGTTCTCTGAGAGCAGATGCAATCAATGGGAGTAGTCGTAAAAACATATTTAAGAGCAATTCATATTTATATTAACGACTTCCCTTTTTTCTCTCTGAGGCCCAAAAGCAAAGGAAGCTCTTTCTAATAAAATCAATTGAGGGTCTCAGAAGAGGGCTCATTATGACTATGATTAAGTCATTTATTTAAGGCCCGCAGGTTGAATAGGCTATAAATAATATACAGAGAGTATGTATATAAAAGTATACGAACTAAGAGGCTATTATTATATTTATTAGTTTAAGTTTTGAGCATATTACTATTATTTCCAGTTTAATTTTAAGCTTATTACTGTTATTAGTCAGTAGAAAATACTTATAAAATTATAGATTATCATTATAAATATTTCCTGCTGCTCAATATGATATTTTTTAATTAAAAAATAATCCCTAAACATCATTTATATTTTTTATGAGCTACTTTGCTTTATAATCGCCAATTAAATATACAAATTCAATATAAATGACTGCCATAAAATACAATTTTATTTCCAATCGAAATATTTAATATTTCAAAGCTCAGGGAAACCCCCTTGAAGAAATTCCCATTATTCCCACCTGGGATATTCCCTTAAAAAATATATATTTCCCCCTCCACTCCCATTCGTATCTTCCGTCATATTTCACGATATTTTTTGCCTTGGAACCCGAGACCATATCATACATCATATTACCAAATAGAGAACGCTTATCACTAGAACAACACAATGCTTTATGGCACCCTTTTCCTTATCAAAAAAAGAGCACAGAAACGTTCTTGTTTTGTATTTTTTGGGTACAAAAATCTAGGGCAATTAATGTTTCACTCAATTAGTTTGTTCAATGCCGATTTGAGAAGACATTTCATTAATTCCGCCTTGCTCGCAGCGGAAGTTGCCAATTACCAGCGTTCAGTACATTTAGTGAGTCACCAAATGAATCGGATAAAAGTCTATAAGCTATATAAACTAGACGTATTTATACAGGTTCTATATAGGGACACATTTGTATGGCATTTTCGTTTAATTAGATTTACTTTAATGTCTCGGGGCTTAAGGGCTCCGAGAAGATGCCAAAGAGCTTGCTTGGGAATACAACTTCGAGGGCCATAAATAACGATAATGCCTATAATTGCCAACAATTCATTATTATGGTAAGATAATTTGATATAAATGGAGTCTACGTGACCCCGACACACAGCATGGAGACTCGAATGGAGACTCTCCACTCCACTCGAGTCTCATCCTTCCCATTAAACCTCGGATTGGGGGAAAAAAAATGTAAAAAGCAAAAAGAAGACGCTCCCAAGGTGTTGGAGTTGGAGTTGGAGTTGGAGTTGAAATCTCCGGGGTCTCTTCCCGAAACCTGGCCCCAAAAACACTTGCCTTGAATCGTGGACACTTTTATGGCCACATTCAATTATTCCGGCATTTAAATGCACTTTTTTTTTGCAAAAGATTCAAGGGGAGAGGTCCTGGGAACCCTTTAGTAATTTTATGGAATTTTTTCGGAGGTCTGAATGTTAAGTGTTAAATTATATTTATATTTATAGAAGGAAATTTATCAGTTATTTATTTCTTAGGATTTGTTACAAGTTTTTTTAAAAGAAAGAATTGTAATTCAAACTTTGGTTCTTCTTTAAGTTTTTGAAAGGAAATTTTCAGATATATTCTTAGGTTTTCCTTTAAGCTTTAGCAAGGAAATTTTCTGGTATATTCTAAGGTTTTCCTTTAAGTTTTTGAAAGCAAATTCTTTGATATATTCATAGGTTTTTCTTTAAGTTTTTGAAAGGAAATTCTTTGATGTATTCTTAGGTTTTCCCTTTAGTTTTTGAACGGATATTTATATTTATAGGAGAGAGAAATTACAATATTATTCAGAATAATAAAAATGAACCATTTTATTAAAGAAATAAATAACTATAACTATAAAATACTCTTTATATATAATTTTTTTCTTTACATTCCATTTTCTCCTCCCTTTTATTACACAAAAAAATACCCCTAATTGTTTTCTAAAAATCATTCTTCTATATAATTTTACCCCACAACTTTAAGCTAATGGCATTTCCTGTTTCGATTTAGTTGCCAATCAAGCGATGACTTGAACTTTTTTCCCTGCACTTTTATACAATTTAATGCAATATAGGGTCTGTCTTCGGGGCTTAATTAGAGCTTGCGCTTTTATAACTCATTTCCTGTGGCAACAAAGAAGTAAATTCAATCAGGCAAAGCAGCAGAGATACAACAAGAAAAAATGTTAATTAAAGTATATAAATAAATAAAACCAAGAAGTGAAAGAGAGTGTCAAGGAAACATAAATATTAAAAAATGTAAATGATAAAACACACAAAAATATCAAAACATCACAATGACAAGCATTAAAAAATATTATTTTGTGTCAATTTTGCAGTTTCTAAAACAAACAGAAATAGCAGAAAATCAAAAATGCAAAATAGGCAATAAAAAATGACACATATCTATTTTTTTATTAGCAAATTAGAGAGACATTATGCTTAATAAAAATATTAAACAATTTCTATATTTTTATATGTCTTGTTTTATTGATTTTAATTCAAAATGTAAGGGGTACGTGTCTGGTCCTTAGTTCATTTTTCATTTGCCTTTTGGCTTTAATTAAAATAAATGCAAATGAAGAAACCATAAAGTTGAAAGTTTATTTGCATTGTTATTGCAATTTGTGATTGTCACTTGAATTGTTGTTTGCTTTTGTTGTTACTGCGGTTGTTATTTATTTTTTTCTTTGCCTGCAGTTTTTCCTTGTTGTCTTGTATTTCTTTTTATTATTTTTTGACTTGCGGGTCCCCCATTGGCATTAAATGAAAATTTATTTCACTCGTTGTTGTAGATGTGAAAATTGTTTCTCATGTGGCAAACTAAAAGGAAGTGAACAACAAAATACAATAGAAAAATATATTTAGTTGTGGACGAAGGAAATGTGTCAATTAAATTTGAAGTCTGACGGCAGTTGGCCAGGCCATTGACTACAAAGTATCTGGTGGATGTATCTCGTAGATGTATGTATCTCTCTCACACTATCTCAGCTAGTCAGCTTTCTTTGCCAATTTGCATTTGTGCATTTCTTGTACGTCTCCAATTTGTTGGCCATATTTGTGGAAAATAAAATTAAACTGCAGTTTAAACAAAGCAAAAATTAAAAGCAAATATTGCCCAGCCAAAGGAAGTGAGAGGGAGAGAAGGAGCGACACATTTACATATGCAAACATGACATAAAATGTTTCCTTCCCCCTCCCCCCTGCCACGCCCTCTTTTGTGCACTGGGAGAAGAAATATAAATTCTATAAATTTGTATTAAAAAAAACATAATTTTCAATAAGAGGAAAATGAAAATGAAGAGGGAAAAGTTGAATATTTTCTTAAAAGAAATAAAACATGTTTGCTGTTAGTTATTTTCTAAAAGTTTATATATTTTTCTTGCTTATTTAATTATTTATTTAAAAGTATCTAAATTTAATTGTTTCTTTTTCCTTTAAAATTTTTCAATAAGAGAAAAGTGGTTAAGAAGAGGGAAAAGTTGAATATTTTGTTAGCAGAAAATGTAAAATGTTTGCTTTTAGTTATTCTCTAAAAGATCATTTATTTATGTTCTATTTTTTTTTGCTTATTTAATTATTTATTTAAAAGTATCTAAATTTAATTGTTTCTTTTTCCTTTAAAATTTTTCAATAAGAGAAAAATGTAAAAGAAAAGGAAAAAGTTGAATATTTTATTAGCAGAAATTAAAAATGTTTGCTTTTAGTTAATCTCTAAGAGATCATATCTTTATTTTGTATTTTTCTTGCTTATTTAGTTCTTTACTTAATAATATCCCAATTTAATTGTTTCTTTTTCCTTTTATATTTTTTTATATATTTTTTTTTATATTTTTTATATTTTTTTCTCTCTGCACATCTCCTTGAGTTCAGAGTGTCTTCGTTTGGGTCTTTGCCTTGGACGCTCTGCAGGAATTTTAATAAACGAATGTCAATATTTGCCCAACATAAAGCAG
>VNJS01001841.1:0-21442 GCA_008042575.1 Drosophila watanabei | reverse complement strand
GCTTTTAGGGTAAACTGTGAAAATTAATTGAAAGTGTTGCAAGTGCTGGACACGTGCTGTGCTTAATTTCCCATCAACTATTTGAGCTGGACAGGGGATTCCCTAGAAATTCGACTAGAAAATCAGTCCTGAGCAGGAGTCCTTCACTCAAATTGTGTTGGGTGTACGTAGAGTGGCAAAAAGTGCCACCCTTGCAGTTCTCTGCCAGCCATGTTTGTTGTTGATTAAAAAGGGTCTCGTCTCTCTAGTTCTCACGCCATTAAATCAAATGCCACAACACACAATGCAGGGAAATGAATTGAAATGGCATCCGCATATGAGGACGGGCAGCATATTGCCAGGGAAAACTCGCTGGAAACTCAACTTGGAAGCTTGCTGGCAAAATACCCGAGCTGTTTATTTAGGGGACGTGTGTGTTCGGAGGAGATCCAGACCCCAGACAAGATATGGCACACACACACGCCACACTATCAGCATTAAGTGTGAGGCGGCAAAATATTTCACACTCCGCAACCGCAGGCACTTGGGTGCCCCAAATTTCCAACATGGGAAGTGTAAAAGGGGGGCTTGAATGCACAAAAACAACAACAGCAGGAGCAGCAAGGACATGCATTGTGTAAATGTGCTTAAATACTCGTAGGACTTTCATGCTTTTAACCCCCCGAGTCTGGACCAGTCGTCGGCAGGGGTCAGCGTTTGTTTAGGGTTCGGGCTCGTGTAGTGGCCGCTATTTAAATTTCTTAATTAGTGCTTGACCGGGAATTTATTGCCCGTTAGTCGGTGTACTAAACATCCAATGGGGCATCCTTTCGCAGTCCTTTTTGCATTCCTCTCTACACGGAAATGAATGTGCAACAGGCTTTTAGGGCAGGCCTTCGCCTTGCAATGGGTAAACACTGAAGCTGGAATTGAAAGAAAACATTATTTAAGGTATGTAGAATCTGGAGATATTGTCCTGTATGTCTTTCCTTTTTTCTAGAGAACTTTGAGTGAGTAAAAGAAAGGATAATAGAAACCTAGCAGGCTTTGGTTTTCATTTAATTTCATTTACTTCTGTATGAAGTCTTGATTTGCTTTTGTGTGGGGTTTATTTCCGATTGATTTTTCAGTTTCCAGTGATATTTATAAATTTATTTAATCAAATTTATTTTTATAAGCACATTTTTTTGGGAGTCTTTTAAATTTAAAAATGCTTTTTAAATAATTTAACCATTAATTTTCATACTTATTGTGGTTTTTCTCCCATTTTTTATTCAAGCAATTAGTAGTTAATCATTCTTTGTATTTCTTTTCCTGCAAGCAAAAAGTAAGAACTCCCATAATAATGACCTTTTAATTGAAATGAATGCCTTTCCAACTGAACTCACATGCATAATTTGCCTAAAAATATAAATCCTTGTGATAGAGCACAACCTTCCTGGCCGTTTTTCAGGAAACTTAAGCCACAGGAAATTATTCCTTGCCCATAATTTAAATTTGCTTTAAGAGCCCCAAAATAAAAAACCCAAAAACATACATTTTCAATAATTTCCTACATAGTTGAGGCCGCCCAAAATCAACAGGGCAGCTTTTGTATATTTTCTGTTGGTCTTTTTTCCTCCCCGAGCAGAGCCCGAAGGAGAAACAGGAGCAGCGGAGACCACAGGATATCGGTGGCCCGGGAGTAGCGGGTGGAAGGTCAAAGGCGCCGCAACTCGAGGCTCGATTCGTGGGTCGCGGCTTGCCTCATTAAATTTAACGCACGTGCCGCACAAATTATGTTTACACACACCACACACACACAGGATACACACACTCGCCGTCCGAGTGGGCATACATTTAAGCATTTTCGTAATTTAGAGTTCCAGTACAAATGGAACAGCTAGTGGAGAAATTGAAAAGGTTTTCTTTCCGTCTGCCATTTACGTGGGCCCAAAGAACGAATGAATAGCTCCTGGTCTAGGTTAAATCATTCAACAAATGTGTGCTCACACACACATAGACACTAGAGCAAACCACACACACATGTCCTTATTAAGTTGCCTTCTTTAGAGAGCCTGCCCCAAAAGGTAGGCAACATAAAAGTTCGGTAATTTGCTGACGAGACCGCACTCCAAATTGAGCTGTTAAAGCCGCTTAAAGTTCACCAGTTAAGCAAAGCGAATCGAATTTTCCACATTTATATATTGCTTTCACTCGGCACTCAGCCTAATTGCAGGAAACTAATTCACTCTCATTTAATTTCCTTTCCGAAATACAAAGCTTTTGGCTTTGCACATATTTAAAGCCTTAAATTGCATTATGCTTCAAAGATAATGGGTGAAAGTGGCTTTAAAAAAAAGAGAAAAATGTGAGAAAAAATTCTCTTCTTTAAAAAATATTCTGAGGTTCGATTTTTAAGGTTTAAGTTTATAAAAATTGGGAAAAATATTAATTAACTTTTTAATAAACATTTTTAAATGTATAGGAAAGTGTCAAGTCTAACAGAATATAGTGTTTACAAGTTCATCGAGAGACTTTCTCAGGTTTTAAATCTTTTTTATGGTTCTTTTTTGAGGTAAAATTGTATTATTCATCTTTAAGTTCTTGTCAGACCTTTTTAAGATTTATATTTCTCCAAAATAATATAGATTTCAATGTAATTTTGGCTACGATTTCTTATACACAATTTATAGTGGATCGCAGCGGTTCTTTCAAGTGATGTATTTTCCTTTTAAAGCCTTTTAATTTCAGAAATCAGCATGAAGCACAAAATTGTGTGTAAAATGTGCGCGTAATGTTCAGCGTGGCAGAGACGTTGGTAAATCGTTGCCGGGCCAACGCGGCGTATGCTTGATGTCCCAGTTGAACTGCCAGTGACTCCGCCATCGCCAGGTAACTAACTGTGGCACTTATAAATATTCATTGCTCCTCGGCCCAGCTTACGCAGATCGAGTGCAAACAGCTCGAGCATAAATATTCATAAATACCACGGCAACTTGTATGTGGAGATCTGGACATGAAAAAACAACAGAAATGCTGCAAAACTTTGTCACTCTTCATTAAAGTTTGCTTGAACACACGTGCAGCTACCTTCTATATACTTTCTATATATATTTGGCATCCAAATATGCGCTGTCTGCATTATTAATGAGACGCCTTCATTTAATTGAAGCAATGTGATTGTGGCCATTGCGACAGGTGGTGCTGGTGCTGGTGCTGGTGGATGGCGGCAAGGTGCGTTGATCCGAACGGGCCTGAACACCTGTCGTGTCTGGGCGTATGCAAATTCGACTTGCCACGTGCTCCGGGCGGATTCCTGTTATCCCGGAATTCGGTCTACGCTTTCTGCTTTAGTCCCCGCCGCCTGGCTGCCAGGTAAGAGTGTCAACATACTCAGTTCGTGGAAATGTTATCCTTTGCAGTCGGCATTGCTTCCGAAACGTGTGATTCCACCGCAGAGCAGCATTGAAGGCAAGGTAAGTATTTAAATTTGGGACTAAAGCACATCAAAGCATTGTGATTAATTACAATTAAAGTGAATTGCAGATGGAAAGATTTATTTAATATTTAATTAATTAAATTCGGGCAACTTAAGCAAATTCGGGTTTTTTAAGTATTTAAGCATATCTGCAAACTTATTAAATTTAACTTTAAGTTTTAATAAATAAAATGTAATAGTTATTAAACTGATTTTGTAACTGTAATCAAAAGTGTAGGTATCATTTTTTTAAACAAAATTTCTTTTTAAATTAAATTAAAATATTTCTAAACTCTTTCATAGCTCTTATATCCTTTAAAGGGTATTCCAAAGATCACCTCCTTACCTCAGCACTTTAAATATTTTATGCTGAAACCCTAAATAACACAAAAAGCCCCAAAAACTAAAGGGCGCGAGGGGAACTCTTTATTTTCCGGGCAAAAGCAATGAATAAGAAGAAAGCTGTTGCCAAATATACAACTCAATAAATCGTGTACCTTAACCAAGAGAATCGTAAACTTGGCCAAGCTTAAGTTAACCGCAAATATTCAGGAATTCTGTCAACAGGTCCTGGCCCTTCCTACATACTTAATGTACACTTTCAGTGGAAAATTTTATTGAAACTTGCCATAAGGCCATGAAGGTGAAAAGCAACAGATGCCCCAGGATTTGTGGCTGCGAAAATAGAAGAAAATTATGAAAAGCTCCCGATAAACCACAAAACAAAGACCGCAAAATCTGTTTGAGCTCAAGATATACATATTTAAGTCTGGGAAATATTTTAAACGATCAAATTGCAGCAGTTCGGTCTGCCACCTTGCCAAAAAAATAATAAAAAAGAACCCAAGTTGAGTTGCAAAAATCGCAGAGCCAAAAAGTGCTTCCGCCTTCCGAGTTGTGCGTTCTGCAATGCCTTTTTGCCATTTGGTAATAAAATCATAAATCCCCAGCTAAAAGTTAAAGGGGGAAGGCGGAAAAGCAGAGAGCAAAAAGGAAAGGAGTTGCCGAAAAATACGAACTCCGGGGCCAGGAAGCGGAAATTACGTTGGCCTGTCTTGGGCTTAACCTTTGTCTTCGCCGCCTTTTCCGTTGCCATTTGAGGATTCGCGCTCCGGCCATGAATGATTGCAGTTTAAACTAGCCTCCCAGCAGAGGCTTCTCCTCTTTTTTTTTCGGAGCACCTTGTCCCAGAGTCCGCGGACCTTTATGAAGCTCCGTTCTGCTTGGTTACATTTTTATAGCTGCAACAGCAGCAGCATAATTAATTCCATTTTACGACGACAACGGGGCGCGGCGGAGTTGCAAAAATGCATAAAGTCAATTAACTGAAAAAGCAGCCGGCAAAGAACAAGGGCCAGAGAACCGAAAGGATACTCGGAGGATACAGGCGGAGCAGCAGGATGCTGATGAGGTTGTAGTGGCTTAACTGAGCATGCTGTAAATAAATCAACGGGTGAAGTTGGTGTCGGGGCATAAATTCTGGGCTTCCTCCTCGGCCAAAGGCCAGTCCATTATCCGAATGTTAACTTTTTTATAAGTGCTGCCGGGGTTTCTCAGATTTCGCTTAATTTTTTTTCAGAAGCGAGCGAATGGATTTAAATGGAAATGAATTGGTTTCTTGAATGGAATGGAGATTTACTTGCGGAATTCTTTTCAGTTAATAGATATTAAAATAACAAGGATCTGTGTAGGTTGAGTGATTTAAGGGAGAGAAAATGTAATAAATGTGTTAAGATAATAAAACTTTTGAAAGGGACTTAAAACGAATCTTTATTTTCTCTTCGTTCGTTTGAATTTATAACGAAATTAAGCAGTTTAAAGAAATGTATTGTAATTATTTACTATTAGTTATTTATTTTAAAATCCTTTTTCTACACTTTCAAAAGGATGGTATTAATTTTCTGGAAATTCTACATTATTTAATCTATGTTCTCTACAATATAAATGTAAATATATTGTTACAAGCTAGTTACCAAATCATGTTTGTATTACATTTACTTTTATTTAGGATTCCTACCCTTAAATGCATCTAAAAGTTAAATTGTAAAACTTATTTTAAGTTTAAATTTCAAATCCCTAAGAAATCGTTACAAGTAGGGCTGCCATCGTTGCTGCAGACACCCCCGCATCTGGTATTTTTCTCGTAAGCTCTTGGTATATTTCTAGGCCCACGCAGCGGTCACACTAGCAGCACCAAAACAAAACATCAGCAACCGGCTTTTCTTTTTATTAATTTTGCAATAATTTCCCAATTTTCCCCGCTCAAGCAGCTTTTCACACGGAAAGCCAACTAAACTAGGTAGCTTCCTGCATCGCCACATCCTTGAAATGAGCTAGCACGCAGTGGCCAGCGAGTTCGGAGTAAAAAAGGAAGAGTGGAAAGGTGGGCAGAAGGCGGCCCCCACGAGGGTGGAAAAGCGCAGCGAAGGAAACGCGGCAATGTTCAAACATCGGCTCCTCCATTCGAGTGGCAGCCGAGCAGCAGAAAGGACACGCGCGGCGCAATCGTTGGGGAAAGTCGTCGCGACTTCGGGGGCCCAAACAAACCATAAATCCTGAGCTACATAAGTTGTGTGTTTTTGCACTTTTTCAGCACCAGAATCAATCCAGTCATGGAGGACTTTGCCAGCATTAAGCCGAGCAGTTCGGTGGTCAAGCTGGCCGCCTGCCTGGAGAAGATCTACACGAGAATCGTGGAGAGCCGCGACAAGCAGGTGCCGGAGCACCAGATCAAGGAAATCGAGTTCCTCAAGTCGCAGTGCAAGCACGAGCACATGCAACTCAGCCTGATGAGCTGTCAGACGCTGGTGCGGCTGGTCGACGAGGGCGCCCTGGAGGCCAACGGAGTGCAGAACAGCCTGCTCTCCATGCTGGCCAGTGCGGGGTAAGAGTATATATCATGTCTATGTCTATATCTAGCTAGCAACACGCCCACGACCCACATAGCACAATTCCGCAGGGGCGCGCCTTTGAACTTCCGGCAGGAGCAGCTGTAGGTGCAGCCTAAGTGGAGCGCAGCGATTCCATTTTGCAAAATTGGTGCATAAATTACCGAAGCTAAGCCCACTGCAGCCACTTAATTAACGCGCCATTTAACGCCTGCCAGCGAGTGGCTCCCAAACATTGTTGTCCCTCCGTCAGCACGCAATCCCTCGCATTTCCGCTGGACGCGTGCCCCAAATTAATTGCCCGCAGCACTTGGCACGTCATGTAACAAATGCGCAAATGAATTATGACTCGCAGAGCCTCGACTTGATTTCCGCTTGGCCGCAATCCCAAGTCGTCAATCTTCTGGCTGTAAGCGCCCTAAAAACTATTAGCTTCCAGCCACGCACAGTCCGCTTCCCCATATCATGTCCTTTGTCCTTGAAAGCCAAATATTTGATTTGATTTGTATGCAAACGGCGTCGGCAAAGCGTCCGTCATTGAACTTGAAATGTTTGCCGACGAAGGACGAACAAGCGGTCATGTAAGACCGGAATTAACCTTGGTAAGGCGGGCTGCAAGTGCACCAGGAGCCAGGTGCCAGTGCTGGTAAAAAGGATTGCATATTAATTGGCCTGCAAGGGGGAGCAGCGGCCAGGCCAGCGCGTGAATAATAATTACCACGTCAAACGCAAAGCGATTTGCTCCACCTCCTAAGCCTTGACTACTGATTTTCTGCTGCCCCCAGCTCCTGGTCCCCCCGGAAGTGGGTGCTAAACGCCAGTTCCACCTTAATGATGGCTTACATTGTAACCTTATCTGGAATTTAACACTGATTACTTGGGTTTTTCGAGGCATCGTTGCAAATTTCGAAGGTTTATACTAAAATTTCATCGATTTTAATGTTACAAAAGGATATAGTTTATAAATTGAAGAATAAGTGCTTATAATTCAAGATCCCTGCTCTGGTAAAGGATCTTAACTCAGAGATATAAATATAAATCCATAATATCATTCTATAAATTCCATTTCTTATATATTCCCCACAGACCCCTTCACTTTTCTATAATCACGGAAAGCGTTCTGGGCCTGCAACTGCTCAACTTGAAGCGCAAGACGGCGCTCCTCAAGGATAAGGAGCCATACCAGTGCTCCTATGGCCTGAAGACGCAGCAGCATCCTCTGATCTCTCTCCTTCAGCACTCGAGCGTCAGCATGCACGATGTGAGCAACAAGATCATTGGCATTTGTCAGCACCACGACAAGGGGTGAGCACTGCTTTTACTTACTTAACAATAAAACCCATTTATTCCCTTTACATAACCAGCATTCGGGACTATAGCATTGAGTACCTGCGACCCGTTTTCCTGTACATTCTCTGCAATCCGCAGACCCTGCACGACGTGAAGCCCATTTGGACTTGTCTGCTGAACTTGAGTGGCAATCGGCCGGAAGCAAGGGCTCTGATGCAGGAATTGCTGGCCTGGAGCAAGTTCAACAACGCCAGCACCTGCCTGTGCACCAGCATCCTGGTGATTGAGGCCATCGATCACTTTCTGCAGAGCGAGGACCACGCTCAGTCCATTGATTTGGCCATCTATCAGGCTTGTTTGATCAAGCAGCTGGCGAACTACGGCATCGATCCGCGCCCCAGCCTGCAGTGCTTGCTGCGCGTGCTCCATGCCACGCGGGAGCACACCAAGGACCACTACCATGTCCTGCTGGTGCTCCTGTCGGAGGTGCTGCACGTTCTGTCGCCGTTCTATCTGGCGGATCTGCTGCGCATCATCGTCTTCGTGGTGGTACAGGAGCGCTGTGGCCATGAATACATTCTGAACATGTGTCTGGACGGCATCATCCAGTGGATGTCTCAGACTGCATTCATACCCGCAGAAGGCCTGGCCTTGGCCCAGCAAATAGTGGACAGGGTGCTGGACACTCAGCGATCGGATCAGGACGGGGAGAGAATCGCCACCAAGCTGCTGAGGCCCGCTCACATGCGCAACTATCATCCGGACATTGCGATCGCCTTCGATCTGGCCACTCTGGTGGAGTCCTTTGACGCCTCCGACAACCAGGATGTGTTTGCCTTCGTGGATGCCCTGAATGTCAAGGCCAATACGGCTTTCTGCCAGCGCCTGCACCTCTTCCTTAGGGCCCTCTTCCTGTCGAGGGAGCCGCCCGTGGATTGCTGGTTCAAGATCTACGAGGTTATCCTGCAGATCATCAAGGTGAACGAGGGCATTGCCTACGACTTCCTCATGACGTACATATTCAAACTGGCCCACGAAAACAATCCGGAGCTGCAGCTGGAACTGCTCCGAGGATTAGCCACCTTTGCAGTATCCAAGGTGAGTCTTTACAAGACTTTAAAGTTCCCAAATGAACGATTTGTTTCAGGACAATGTCCCCATGATACTCAACACCATAAGGAACCTGTCTGCCGAGAACGGCACCTTCTGCGTGGATCTGTATCTGCGTTTGTGGCGCGTGGAGACGCGTACCTATCCCTTCCTGCTGAAGCAGATAGCTCAGCCTCTGCCGGAGGGCGACAAGCGCTGGGAGCTGCAGATAGCACGCACCCATGCCATGAGAGAGATCTGCCAGGAGAAGTAATTAGGAAATATATAATTATTACCTTATTTTCAATCAAATTTCCCTTCCTTCAAGACCCTCTTTGCATGGCTCCGAGCTGCTGCCGCACCTGAGCAACACCCTCAACAACTGCTCCGATGAGGCAGGCGATCTGGCCACTGCCCTGGCCCTGGATGCCATCTATGCTCTGTGCGATAGCCACACCGTGAACATTGCCTCCACCTGGCAGGCCCTGGGCAGTAAATTCCGGAGTGAACAGCGACCGCAGACCCTGAAGTCGCTGTACAGATTCTTCGGCCTCGTTCCACTCCTGCAGACGCCCACGTTGGAGTACGAGAAGCTGGCGGACGATGCCCTGGAGCAGCTGTGGCAGGCCATCAGTCGACCCGGCACGGATGCCGCACAAGTCAGGAATTCGCTGGCCGCCTTGAAAAACTATGAGCCGGGAACTACGCTCAATCTGCGCCACATTCCGGCCCAGTTTCGATTCGAGATCGTGGGCGGAGGTGTCGGAGTCGGAGTCGGCGGTCCCGGTGGCCGGGAAGTGCTCGATCTGCAGCAGGAGACGGTGCCGGGCGAGGTGTGGGTGCAGCTGCTGCAGAAGATACGTCCCGAGTGCGGAGATGCAGCGGCCGATCTGATTTCCCATCACATCGGCAGCGAGATCAGCGGCTTTCGGAGCGGAGTCTATCGCCTGCCCGAGGGAAAACCAGAGCCGCGCAAGCTAGTGGGCTTGTTCGCCACCAGTCCCCTCCGCGCCGTCACCAACTATGTGGTGAGCCAAGCTCGCTTCGGGGACTACGTGCCCGAGCCTTATGCCGTGACCTTTGCGCTGCGCTCGCTGTCGAAGAAGTTCTCGAAACCCATTCCGCCCCTCGACTGGAGCTGCCTCACGAGCTTCTTCCACCTGTCCTTTGATGCCCGGAAGTACTGCATCATGATAGCCAAGAATCAGGCGCTGAACTCGGGAACGGCCAAGCGACTGCTGGAGAACTTCCTCGTGGACTTTGAGCCCAACTGCTTCGAGGAGGACCTCCTGCTGCTCTTCTCGCTGCTGCCGGAGATCGCCAACAGCGTGAGCCTGCAGATCCTGAAGAGCTTCGCCGAGAAGGTGGCCGTCTACTGCTTCAAGGAGTCGCAGCTCAATGACTTTGCCGAGGGCTGCCTCTTCGAGAAGTTCCTGGAGAGCGTCAAGTACATTTTCACGGGAAAGTGTGACATACCCGAGGTGCTGGACGTCTTCACGCTGATTGTGGAGCGCTACATGGACTCGATGAACCTCGATTCGAGGCTCTTTGAACGCTACACCGAGGTGGTGGCCACCCTGCATCCAAGTGCCATCGACGGGCTCACCACGCCGGCTAACTGGTGGGAGACACCGGCGGGCAAGCTTAAGAAGGCCACCATCATCCGGTGCTATCTGGTGCTGTACAACGCGAAGCTGCCGAATCCCCTGAAGTGGCTGACGCCCATCATCGATGCCTACGAGAAGCGGGAGGAGGAGCGAGCGTTCTTCTACCGCCACCTGGCCGCCACACTCTATGCCTTTGGGAGCGACGAACACGCCTGCAACTGGATATCGGAGATGTTCCTCGAGATCCAGATGCTGCTGGCCGAGGCCTCCAACAAGGAGAAGGTGAGCCGGGCGCTCTACCTGCTGGACATCTTCATGCTGGCGGTGGATGTGCTCTCCGGCTGTGCGGTGCTGCTGGGAAGCGTCGACGTGGTGGCCACGGACGACAAGCAGCGACTGTCGCTGTTCCCCGAGAGCATGCAGTACCTGTGCGATCACATCTTCTGGAAGGATCAGGAGGCGAAGGTCTGCTAATAATACTGAAAGCATTTAAAGTCTCGTGATTAATGATTTGTATCCCTTCCAGGTCTACGAATTCCTCTTCAATCTGTACAAGCACACTTCCATGCCCGCGTCCTACGCCGATGTGTTCAGGGAGGCCATCATTTGCTCCCGGAACAAGCCGTATTTTGACAACAAGGGCGTCTGGACCAAATACGTAGGACTGCGTAAATGAGCACCGAGACGAACCAACTCACCGCATTTAACCCACGCCTGAAGTGCACTTGAAGGGTTAAGAACCCAAAACCCACAAATTACCGTCAATGTTAGTCAATTTTTGATAGCAAAACGCCATCTTTGTTATTTATATGTGTTTCGAATTTGAACCATTACATTTAAATGCATTTTTGCGCACAAGTTTTAAAATAATAATTTTAAAATTCATTTTCTTTGAAATGAATTTTTGGCAGTCTTCCAATATAACCGTTAGTTACAGTTATCGAGTCTGGTAACTCTTATTTCCCATATTAACTGCCATGTGCCAGAGTGGACAGTCCCATGGTATATTTTAACGGTCCCAGTGCGGTCACACCAAATCGCAGAATTATTATTATTTATCAAAAATGCAAATTAAGTAGGAAAGTGCATCAACAATTAAACCAAATTACCAAAGCTCTCGTCGCGCGTGCTTCTAAGACCGGTGTCGCCAGAAGCCAAACTGTGATTCCGCACCGCGCGCTCTCTCCATCGCTGGCACCAGGAAAACCCAATCAGAACGTAAACAATGGACGAAATAAAGCTCGCCAAGGTTAGTTCCCAGCTTAATCAATGCCAAATTGTGCGATAGGCCTAAGCGCAGCCAGGGGAGCACCTGGATGCCCCGAAAGGGTTGTGAGTCATCCGCCTGGATTGCCTGAAAATCGATTGCAAGGACGGACGGACGGTCAGGTGTGCTGGGCGACCGGCTGGCAGCTCCACGCCCTCCTCCCATACCGTGGGACGCGGAGGCATATTCCAGAAAGCAACAAGAAACCATTTCATATCTATTAATATATGACCGTAAAACATGCGCATAGAAAGTAAATAGGTGGTCGCTCTCTCCAGTGAATCCACACCCACACAGGCGCAATTTGAGGGGCCTGCTTTTAACCGTGAAAAAGTAACTTATCGAAAATAATACCCTCAGCTTCCAAAGGGGGATGTTCCCAATCTTTGACAAGCTCATTTGTGTTGAGCCTGGAAAGTGCAAATGTTTTGGTGGAACGGTTAAGTTCCAGGGCAAAATATTCCACAGGGCGTGTAATCCGTAATCTAATCTAATCACTGATTATTAATTACAGAAATTGCAATTGATTAAAAGTCATTAGGTGCTGAAGTAAGGTCAATTAACTTGCTTTCTAGGGTTTTATATATTTTAGCATAAATTTTGGACTTTTTTGTAAGGATTTCAAATTAAAAGGTATTTTTGTGACATCCCTGAAAAGTTTTTGGCGGGAAACTAAACAGTACTAAGATTTTCTTTATATTTTCATTATTCAAAATGAAGCTAATGGTTAAATTAGTATCTCACCAAATAAATAAGTATTGAAATTTGTAAAAACAAACAAAAAATGTAAATTAAGTTATTTGTGCTCAAAATGAATATAAACGAATATTTTGCTTATTTTTTATCTGAATTTTTAATCAACTTTTTCCCTTAAATTTCTTTTTAAACTTTTAAACTTTCTTATTGGCTTCATTCATGAGAACATATAACCCTTTGTAGAGTATGCAAATGTGCCCTGCTTACTCTCTCTTTAAAAAATTTCCCTTTCTCCAAAGAGAGCATTTACCTTTTTGGGCGAATTTCCCCAACAACACAAATCGTAGCACGCTTTTAAGCGCGCGCCTTGCTCGCAGGCAGCTGAGTTAACTTTCAACGCTCGAGCACTTCGCAAGCTCTCGCTTGCCCCAAAAAAAGCACTCACACAGCGGAAAGCCAATAGAAAATCGCACACAGAGAAAGCCACAGCGGTTTGCAGTGTACATTTCGAGTTTCGCCGTTCGTGCGGCAGGCGAAAAGTGAAAGTCTCGAGAGTTTTATTGCCGCCCACCGCCCAGCGCGAATTCATTCCGTTTGATTTGCAGCGCCTTCCCCTGTATTTATTATTGTTTTTGGTTTCGGTGCTGACTTAAAATCAATAAAATCCGGCTCTGGCTCTGGGTCTTGCACAATGGACTTTACCCGTTTCATGAACAAGTTCAACGAGATCGAGCGCCAGCTGTCCCCCACGTCGGCGCTGCGGCTGAGCTTCGACAACATCTCGCCGGAGACGGAGGAGCCGCCGGACGGTAACAAGCGGCTGTGGGGCGTGCCCGTGCCGCCCTTCGTCTCCGACAAAGTCGTCTCCTGGATCGAGGAGGAGTTCAACGAGGCGCCTGTCTTCTACAACGGCAACAGCGTCCTCAAGAAGGTAACTTGGGCCTTGCGGCCCGATTTTTATGCAAATCTCCGCGATGGGAGGAGAGACCGAGGAATCCAACTAATTTTCCGTCTTACGCATTGCCACCGGCTAGTGGCCGGAAAATATGCAAATTACGAAAGGGAGGCAATATGTTCGGGGATCCTGCCGGATATTTGGGTCACTTGGTTAGGGGTTAGCTGCAGTTGGACTACATCCTGGAATGCATCCGGGGGGCGCCTTGTGCGTCACGTACAAATGGGTTGAATTGTTGCACTGTCAGCAGGACACGGACTCGGGTCCGGAATGTAATGGGTTCTCAATCAAAGTCAGAGATGGAATGGCTGCCTCCCGCTTGGAGAGCAAATTGCACTCATTCGTCCATCTAGTCGTGGTGGCAACAGGCTGACATCTGCCAAGGTCTCTCCCGGGATGGGGTCCGGGTTCAATTTAATCTCTATATTTGCAATTCTGTTGTTTGAGGTTTAATGGCTGCCGGCGTGTGTTTCCAATTTGATGTTCGATTTATGGCTTTCGGTAAACTCTTGTTCATTGTTTCGAATTCGTTTGGCAAGCAAAAGGATTAGCTTGAAAGGATTACTTGTTTCATTGTGGTGTTAATTTAGGTGTAAATAGCTTCTTTTATAGAATAAACCTTGGAAAAATGAAACAGGAATTTATGACATTGATTAAATTTAAGGAATGTTATGTGTGAAAAGGATTCCTAGTTGCTCAAAGCACACAAGGAGCTTCAGTAAAGAAACGTTACTTGAATTTTTAAAAGAGTTTTAGTCAGAGATTGTAATATTAGGAAAATTAAGATTAAATATAAAAAGGAGTAACATTCGACCGTATAAAACGTATAAATTCAATTAAATGATTTGTTAACACTTTAAAACTACATTTACTATTAATTAATTGCCACTCAATAATAGTTTTTCTTAATAACAAGGTTAGACAAGTGCGAAAATAATATAGTTAGTAATCACTTTAATCCCTGACCCATTACTCTCTAGTTGCAATACTCCATGGAGCGATTGTTAAGCCTCCAAATGAGGCTGGAGGAGTATCTGTGAACCAACCGTGAAGCCCCTGATATAATTTACATGTTAAATTGAATTGTGTGCCCCGCCGGGCGAGAGTAATGAACTCCCACTGGCTAAATCAGACAATTAACTAACCTTATCTATCCGCTGGCCGTGGACCCGGCTCAAACAAAGGCCTCAATCTGAATGACATGAAAGGAAATTAGTCCGATGATGAACAGCTTCTCCCGGGACATGCAATATGTAGGCCTCCCGGGCAATAAAAAGGAAGGCAGAAAGAACAAAAAGGGAGGAGCTGGGAAGGGAGTAGAGAGAAGGACCTGAAGGACCATCAAAGGAATTAATGTGTTGCCTGCCCGGCGGTTTCATTTAATGGCTGAATACCAACTAACCGCAAAAGGGCAGCGAGGAGGCTGTCCATATTTATTCGGTGCTTTAAAGTTAACCCACTTCCCGCTGAATGTTTGATGAAGTTCCGAGGATTCGCTGGAAACGTTGATTGAAAAACTTTCTCTGAGTGTCAATGCAGTTTGTTTTTCTCATCCTTGGGCGGGGGATGACGTCAAAGCTGAAACAAAGTACCAGAAATTCCTCAAATTTGAATCAAAGTGTAACCAATATTTCTCTTCTCTCTTTACAGGTGGAAAACGTGCGGATGATAGATCGCTACAACACCAAGAACCCCACCGTGGGCACCCTCTATCTGACGGCCACCCATTTGATTTTCGTGGAGCCCGACAGCAACAAGGAGACCTGGGTGAGTGAGGGATGACATCATCAATTTCTTCAGCAAAAACAGTTTTTAGAACAGTTTAAGTTAGAGTGCCGAATGTTTATTTACTTGAAGAAAACACAAACAGTGTTTAGTGAGTCACCTTAGCTTGGTCTCTCTGGGTACGTGCTTAAATGGGTTTTTTTGGTTTATCATCAACCTCTTTGCAGCTGTCAAAATGCTAAAAGAGAAACAAAACCAACTGAGGCCTGCCCGAGATCTGCTCCAAGGATGAGTGCCGTGCCGCGGAAAAGTTTCCTCTTTTAACAAGTTTCTGCAGCTTGTTTCTGTTTACTTAAAGAATTTAATTCTACAAACTGCATTCTGCGGCGTACAAGGAAAAGTTTGCATAAGCACAAGCGTGTTGCGTATACGCCCCACTGGCACGCGCAAGCAGAAATGGGATTCATTCCATTGTGTAAATTAATTGCAGCATATTTTCTTGTTACAACCAAGGAAACTCTTTAAGTGCAATGCCAGAAGAGGGGGAAAAACAAGTTGGAAAAGCTGTTCCAGCTTAGCGCCTCGCCATTGTCCCGGGCAACGCGATTTGTTAGCCTCCAAGCTGTGGGGCTCGCCTTGCTGCCATATTAAAAGGACAATGGCTCAGCGCCAAGCCTTTGATGTGAGCTCGTTTTTACTGCAGGAAATCCCCCACATCACTAGCTAAATGGGCTTAATTATTCCATCTGCAAATTGCCATCCCCGGCGTATACGTAATATATTTCTTTTTTTCAGCAGCTGCAACTAAAATCACGCATGCATCGCATTTTAATTGCCAAGCCGAAAAAATTGTATTAATTATGACGCTGCTCCTGGTGCAACCTGGCGAACCCAAGTGCCTGCCACAAGTGGCCCCGGGGGAAGCCCCCGCCCGGACGAGTCGTCGCCCACTCACTCACAAAGTGGTTAATTAAAAGTTGAAACCGAGTCCGAGTAGAGCAGCCGAGTGGCCTGGCATTTAAGGAGAGCTTGCTGATGGAGATATCGATTTTCTGTGCCATTGAAAATTGCTTGCTTTTAGTTCCTCATAATCCTGAGGCAGCTGCCTCGTCCTGCTCCTGACTCCCTTCTCCTTATTCTCTCTTATTTCTGCTTCCTTTTTTTACTGCCCGCCACTGGGGCGCATCAATTATTTAGTGGCGAAAGCAGTTCCTGGCCAGGCACGTAGTCAGGCAGTAAGTAGAGTTCCATTGAGGTTTTCTCCGCTTCCTTTTTTTTGGGGCAAGTAGTTGCATAATCGCAACCCTGGACGAAGTCAGGGCCATAAACTATATTTTTTTTTGAGGGAAGGAACAAACAGTATGCTTGTATGATTGGTTTTAACAATCGTACGAGTTTGATTTTCTAGAGTAAGCTATCTAGGATGCAAGCAGGTACTTCCTTCCTGGCTTCCTGGCAGGAATATAATTCTCTTGTAGATTGAAATTGTTTTTAATAGCATTTCTTAGGTCTTTGTTAAGAGTTTTTCAACAATTAGTAAACAAGAAAATCGTATTTTAGGCAGGGAATATCTTATACAATTTATTTAATTTCATTTCATTTGATTTTTAATACATTAGCCAAGTAAATCTTTCCGAATTTCCTTCTATTTCTCTTTAAAAGATAAGTAACTATTATAAAAATATAATTTCTATAAATATTAATAATGTTTTCCCTCAATTTTACCTTCAGATCCTTCACATGCACGTGGCCAGCATTGAAAAGCTGCCTTTGAGCACCACAGGATCGCCGCTGCTCATCCGCTGCAAGACGTTCTTGTCGGTGACATTCGTCATACCGAAGGACTCCGAGTGCCACGATGTGTACACCTCGCTCCTCAAGCTCTTCCAGCCGGGTAAGTGTCCCAGTCTCCATCTTCATTCAAGAAAATAATGCAAATAAAATGAAATTATTTCCCCCGGGCGGCTGGCTGTGCTGTGCAGTGTCTATCAACAAATTGTATTGCTTCAATTACCAACCGGCCAAGGACGATTTCCCCAAGAACGCCGGCTGGGACTTCTTCAAGCTGGAGGCCGAGTTCAAGCACATGCTGGTGCCGAACGAGAACTGGACCCTCTGCTCGATGAACGAGAAGTACGAGCTGTGCGACACCTATCCGCGCCAGATCTACGTGCCCAAGGAGGCCACCACGCTGATGCTGATCAGCAGCTCGCGTTTCCGTTCGAAGGGTCGCCTGCCAGCGCTCACGTATCTGCACAACAACAAAGTAAATATATAACTATTCAAGATCTTGGAAAAATACTGTTAATCTTATCCTTTTAGGCCTCCATTTGCCGCTGCAGCCAGCCCCTGTCCGGCTTCAGTGCCCGCTGTCTGGAGGATGAGCAAATGCTGGAGGCCATTCGCAAGACAAATCCAAACACAGACTACATGTACGTGGTGGACACGCGGCCGCGGGTGAGTCCCCCTCCAAATGCTAAGCAAATAATGCAAATGAATCCCACTTACACTCCGTTTTTCGGTTCGCAGATAAATGCGATGGCCAACAGGGCCGCCGGCAAGGGATACGAGAACGAGGCCTTCTACGAGAACATCAAGTTCCACTTCCTTGGCATCGAGAACATCCACGTGCAGCGCGCCAGTCTGCAGAAAGTCCTAGAAGCCTGCGAACAGAAGTCGCCGACGATGAGCGCCTTCCTGAATGCCCTCGAGTCATCCGGATGGCTCAAGCACATACGCTCCATATTGGACACGTCGAGGTAAGCAAATAAGAGAGAGATATTCGATATTTAACTAAATTTTCTCCTCCTTTGCAGCTTCATAGCCAACGCCGTGGACAAGGGTGTGTCCGTGGTGGTGCACTGCTCCGATGGCTGGGACCGCACCGCCCAGGTGTGCTCGCTGGCGCAGCTGATGCTGAATCCCTACTACCGGACCATCAAGGGCTTCCAGGCGCTGATCGAGAAGGACTGGCTGGCCTTCGGGCACAAGTTTAGCGAGCGTTGCGGCCACATTCAGACGGATGCGCGGGAGGTCTCACCGATTTTTACCCAGTTCCTGGACTGCACCTGGCAGCTGATGTCGCAGCGCAGCGAATCCTTCGAGTTCAACGAGCGCTTCCTGCTCATCCTGCACGATCACGTGCACTCGTGTCAGTTCGGCACCTTCGTCGGTAACTGCGAGAAGGATCGCCTGGACCTGAAGCTGGCGGAGCGCACGTTCTCCTTGTGGGGCTTCATGGCCAACCACCTGAACGAGTACATCAATCCGCTGTACAAGCCCAATGTGGACGAGTCCATCAAGGCCAACCTGGCGCCGCAGTGCATCAAGTGGGTGCATCTTTTGCTGTCTTTTGACGTGCTTTTATCCTTTGTTTTTGCTTTTGTTTTTTGATAGATTCTGGCGGGGCATGTACAGCCGCTTTGAGAGCGGCATTCATCCGCGGGAGCCGCTGGGCGACCTGCTGCTCGATAGCAAGGAGCACTGCAACTCGTTGGAGGATCACGTGCAGCATCTGACCAAGCGCATAGCCAGCTTCAAGAACTACATCTCCAAGTCGGCCAAGAAGCTGCAGGATGCCACCAGCACCACCGCTAAAGTCAGCAAGGAGCCCGCCAGCGCCGAGATCAATGATAACAAGTAAGTCATACATTACAAGATTGGAACATTATAATATATATTTCCTCTTCAGATACAACTATGACAAAAAGTTGAGCGAACTGTCGGCCGCCGACGACGATCATCCGCTGAAGGCCAGCAACATGTCATTTGCCAACCTGTCGCTGAATGCCGAGCAAGCCAGTCCCCCGCAAACCTTGCCCGAGGAGATCAACTCCGTGGCCGTGGACTGGAAGCCCATGCGCAATGTCACCACCTGCTCCTGCTCCACGCCCTTTGATCAGTTTACGAAAAAGGTGAGTAAACCTTAATTTTTGGAGTAGAAAGTAATTGTAATTCCCTTACAGACTCACTGCTGGCGCTGCGGGGACATCTTCTGCGAGCGCTGCATAGACAAGAACGTGGCTCTGCCAGGACACGACAGCGGCAAGGCGGTGCCCGTGTGCCGCGGCTGCTTCCGGCAGATGCAAATGCAAAAGCAGAGCCCGTAAGGGGAAGGCAGGCAGTGATTGCAAATGGAAACTCTATTAAATTATATTGTATTGTATGTATTTATTGTTGCATTTGTAGCCAGTAGCTGCTTAGAGAAGCTCTCATTCAAGTTGTTGCAAATGGATATCCCTTCCCCCGAGTAGATCCGCTTCCCCGGAATGGTCCTAGTCTATAAGTCGGGCACAAAACTGTATTTTGTTGTTAGAATTTAGAGCAACTCCCCGAAGCACACACACATCCCGTAAGCAGGAAAATAAGTGCAAGTTATGAATGTAAAATACGAGTACGAGAAGGGGAACCTTTCCCAAAGATATTCCAAGAGCCAAGATGTACAGACACAGTGGGCGGCACCAACCAACTAATAAATATATATTCCACTAGCATTAACCGGCGAGACGCGACGCGACGCGACGAGGACACCCGTAAACTTGTTTATCGATTTGATCAAAAGTGTAATAAAAATTATTTATTCAACAATTATCCTTGCGGCAGTTAGTAGCCAATGTCCGGCTTGATGCGCAGTATGACGGGGACACTGGTGCAGGGCAGGATGGCCACCTCGGTGACCACGGCGCTGACCAGCTCCGGCGGCGTTATGTCGTAGTTGAGGTTCAACGGCATCAGCTTGCCCTTGGCCGCCCAATTGTTGAGCTGACACTTGTCGCCGCGCACCAGCTGGTTGGGATCGCTCAGCTCGTTGTACACGATGGCGTCCGTCTGGAAGCGCTCGCTGAACTTGTGCGTCTCGCAGCAGACTAGCACTGGCACATTGTTGGCATTGGCCACCAGTGCCACCTGAGCGGTGCCCGTGCGCGCCATCACGTAGCCGTTGGCCAGCAGTGCGTGGGCTCCCAGCAGGACCTTGGTGGCCTCCGCCATCACATAGCCCACCGCATTGATGAGAACGTAGGTGCAGGGGATGCCGTAGGCGTGCAGGCGGCGCAGCATCTCCTGGCCCTCGCAGCCGGGCCGAGAGTCGACGACAATCACGCGGAAGGATACCTGCCGCCGCTTGGCCTCCTCGCAGATGAACTGGATGAGAGAGGAGCAGGCAAATGTGAGTAAAACATCACCATCGGTGATCTTCTCCTGGAGGAAGCCGCTAATTGCTTGCGCCGCCTTTCCAATCTGATTCTCGATGTAGGTTTCGATAAAGTGGTCGAGGAGTTCCTTCAGCTAGAAGGGGAAATTAAATGTTTATTCTTGGGAATATATCAGAGGAGCTTTCCTTATGCACTCACCTCCGTTTCGGGCGTGTCTGCTGGCAGTTGGGTGAGCTGGTTCTTGAACTGCTTGTACGCATTGGAGACGGACACGGCCAGGGGCCGGCACCTGTGCAGATGATCCACGTGATGCTTTACAGCCGCATCCAAGCTCCGTCCGAACTCCTTCTTGGGCGGCGTCTCAAAGTCATGGACCACCTGCCGCAGCGCATGGAGGAAGGCGATGCATCGCGCGTTCGAGCCCACAACCGTCCTCTTGGCGTACTGGACGCCCAATCGAGCTATGCTCGGGTGCACGAGGGGATCGTTGATGAACTGGCTGTCTCCCTTGGCGCACACGAGGTGATTGAACAGCCTCACCCGACACTCTGCCTGCGGAGTGCCAGCTGCTGGAGCTTTGCTGGGTGAGCTGCTACTTGTGGCTGCTTTGGCGGGAGACGCGCTCTCTCGCTTGAGCTCCTTGCTGGGCGCGGCAGCAGCAGCAGCAGGCGCCTTGCCGCCAGGCTGCGGCTTCTTGGCCTGTCCCTGAGCCTTGGCTGCTCGCTGGGCTTCCTGGATGGCCCGTCGTTCGGCCTTTGTGAGTGCTGGTTTTTTCTGTCGGAAAAACACATAATTATTTTAAGGATCAAGAGGATTGTAGGGGAGTAACCCACCTGATCTGCTTCTGGGGCCTTTTCTGATACTTTTAAGTTCGATAACTGCTGGGTGGCGGCCTCAACCTTGTCTCCCGTGCCTGCTTTCCCAGCCTTTTTGGCCGCTTTCTTGGCCTCTCTTTCGGCCTTGATCTGCTCCCGAGTCTTTTCTCCTGTGGCCTGCGCTTCCTTGCCGTTCTCCACTGGGACCGGGGCTGCTTTGGGTGCCGCCTCCAGCTTCTCCTTGGCCGTGGTTGTGGTGGTCGTCGTAAGCTTGGTGGTTATGGTGGTCTGCTCCACTTCCGTGATGATTTTGGTGGCCGGCGTGGTGGCAGGATTGACCGCGGTGGGGTTCTTCTGTTTCTTGGCCTGCTTGGCCAGCTTCTTGGCCTCCCGCTCGGCCATTACCTGCTCCCGCGTCTTCTCCGTGGCCGCTGCATCCGTTTTTTCGCTCTTATCGCCCGGCATTGCACTCGCAGAATCTGTGGCTGAGCTTTCGGTTTCCGGCGTGTTGTTTAGAT
>VNJS01001824.1:0-22586 GCA_008042575.1 Drosophila watanabei | reverse complement strand
GATAGTCTTCTATATACTCTCACTCGTACATAAGTCGGAACGGGCCAGATCGGACGACTATATCATATAGTTGCCATACAAACGATCCGTAAATTTGTTGAAAAAAAATCATAACTTTACTGTTTTTTAACATATCTTGATCAACTCTCGGTTATAAGCTTTTAATATTGCTCCAGATTTTTAGATTTAATTTTATAAAGATCGGACTACTATATCATATAGCTGCAATAGGAACGGTCGCGATATTTTCAGAAAAAAATTATAACTTTGTCAGTTTTCAACACAACTTTTTCTACTCTGGGATACATGCGGTATATATTATTATAGAATTTTGTTTTAAATTTGATAATAATCGGACGACTATATCATATAGCTGCCATACAAACGATCGGTAAATGTGGACGTAAATTACATTTTACTTTACATGTAAAAATGTAAAAAAGGTAAAACTGTAAAATAAAATTATGTTGAAAGTTATTCATTTTAAAATAGATAGGGTTAGATTATAAATAATGCAATTGAAAACTGCAAGGGTATATAAACTTCGGAGTGCCGAAGTTAGCTTCCTTTCTTGTTAAAGATATGCTTCGACCCACATTAGGTGGGCAGAGGCAAGGACAGATGTCATACAATAATTTCAGTGTTTAAATTAAAGGAAAATTGAACATGTAACAAAGAATATATATCATTATAGGCCGTACATAAAACGCGGAAAGGGTCGTGCATCTTAAAATTCGAATTACACTCATTTTGTGCAATCGGTCGAAAATAACGCGACGGTCTTGGAGGGACCGAGAAACTCAACTTACTTAATAGGTACGATGAAGAAATGTATCCATTTATGAGTTTGTGAAGGACAATGTGACAATGTGATTCCTAGTTAGGTCCCCGTAGAGCAAACAAAAGGAATTTTTTCTGAACTGATTCAATACGGTCTTGACATTTCGCATATTGAGGAGACCATACGCGCGAACAATATTACAGAATTGGGCGAACAAGAGAGACATAAAGGAGTTTAGTGGTATAGGGATCATCAAACTCCTTCGACCAGCGCCTAACGAAGGCGAAAACCCCTTTTTCTTTACCAACTATTATGCCAATATGGTCGGAGAAGTTTAAGTTATGCTTAAACAGAACTCCAAGGTCAGTAACTGAATAAATGCGTTCAAGAACGCTTGTCCCTATGGAATAATTTGCAAGGAAACCATTGTTGCTAAGGAATAGCAAATTGTTGCACCAGGACAACATGTTGTTCAAGTCAGTTGAAAAAGGGTATGAGAGTTTAAAGTCATCAGTGGCAAACATAGTTTAACGTCATCCGCGTACATCATCACATGGGACTAAAGAACCACATCAGGCAAGTCGTTAATAAATATGCCAAACAGAAGTGGACCAAGGTGACTCCCTTGCGGGACACCCGAAGTTACCTGTACACGATTTGAAAATGATTTTGAGTTCGGTTCGATAAATAAGTAGCGATCCAATTAATCAACAAAACGTGAAAGCCCAAAGGTGTACGTTTTTTTAGAAGTAAGAGGTGATTCACAGAATCAAAGGCTTTGCTGAAGTCTGTAGAAATAACATCAATTTGTGCGTTGCATTTAAACGCGTTTCTAATGACAACATAAAACTCAAGAAGGTTTTTGGAAGTTGTTGAAGTTGAAGTTGAAGTTGAGCAGTAACTAAAAGTTCAAATAATTTTGAAATCGCACTAAGCTATCGAAACAGAGGGATTGTTTCGATATTGGATTTACTACCCTTTTTGTGAAGGGGAATTATGAAGGATTTCTTTCAACATTCAGAAAAAAATAAAATCTGAAATGATAACTGATACAGTCCGCATAGCGCACTAGCACAATTTCTTTAAACACAGCTGGGAATCAAATCTGGACCGAAAAAGAAGGAAGGTTTGAGTGTTTTGAGGTTCTGAAGAACATCATCATCACTGATCGTGGGCATAAAGATGCTGTTGGAGTGCGAAAGAGAATATGGGTACGATGAGGTAGTATCGAAACTAATAGATGAGTACGATGATTGGAAAAATTTAGCGAATAAGTTCGCGATGTCAGGCTCGTTAGAAGCGGACTCAGTGTTGAGATGAAGACAGGATGGAAAGATTTGAGATTTTCGTTTAGAATTGACAAACGCGTAAAATTGCTTAGGGTTTGCCTGGAACTCGTTTCTACACCGATTCAGGTAATTATTGTAGCACTCAGAATTATATGTCAAAAAATTATAATGTGCTGTTAAGTATCTAGCACGATCGACTTGAAACCCGGTTCTACTAAACTTTTTAAAAAGTCTAGACTTCACATTTTTCAAGTTGGAAAGTCGACGAGAAAACTAGGGAGGCTTATGCGAGTCGTCAACCGGCAAAAGATAAATAAGTGTTCATGTCAGAGAAATTAGCTTTACGAAAACAGCGAAAAGTTGCTGACTCAGCTAAAGGACAAGGCAGTAATGGAGTCGAAACTACTAGAATTATCTCAAGAGTGGTGTGATAAGCGTCTTCGGGGCTGGAGAGAGGGTCAATTCTTGAAACGTTGTCATTAGCAAACTCCGACGCAAAAATAAGGTCTAGGACTTTGTCACCACAGTTTCTTACATGATTTATATGTCCCAATGAAAGGTCAATAAGGTCGTGAACAGAATCATGGGGCCCAGTGAAAATAAGAACATTCGAGTCAGAGGAGGGCATCCATGATATGGACAGAAGGTTGAAATCTCCCATAACAATAAGGTGATCGTTAGCACCAAGAGTAGAATGAATGTTCAGAATTAATGAGACATGCTGTAAGTAAATGTTCGTGTCAGACGTGTCGTGTGGGATGTATGAGCATGAGACATAAACAGAATAGTCATGAACTTGAATGCGAACCGCCACAAACTCTAAAATGCTATCTGTCTCAGTTATCGGAACAAATTTGGAGGCTAGATCAGACTTAACCGCGATAAGAACACCGCCGCCGGTTCGCAATTGGCGATCACGTCTATAGACGACGTAGTTCGCTATCAGAGACAGATAGGTTGAGACAAGTTTCAGTAAAGGCAATAACATTGGCATCGAAAGAGGCACTATTAACGTGCATGTTGGCTCATTTGAGACTCATGAATTTGTTTGTTAGTTATGAAGTCTAGTGTACGTTAGTTTTGGGCGAAGGCGGGAGCACAATAAAGCTCTCTCTCGCTCGTTGCGAATTCGCCCCGCCTTCTCCAACCGTCACACAGTAGCGCCTCTAGAATAAAAGCCGTTCCAAAAATCAAAAAAGTCGATGTCGCAAAAACGATTTTAACCATACTTAATCGACAGAGGACTTCCCAAGGATTAAGAATCTACAATAAAATCAATTTTTTTTTGAAGATAGGAGCATTCAAAGTTGAAAAATATTTCCATTTTTGCATCATAGAAGAAACAAAATTTGAAAATTGGTTGACTTTCATGTAGCTTTTCTCTAAATGTAGATTACCTATCGTTATGTTTTTTTTATTTAAATGATAGATACATTCATTAGCTGTAAACTAAGCTGAAAAAAACGGCAAATTGGTTGACTTTCATGTAGCTTTTTTTGCACGGGTAAATCGCTACCTGCCAGGTGTCCAGTTTTTTATTCTTTCATCGGCTGCGTCACGCTGCGTCAGCGGAAATGCAACGGCATAAACCAAAGCAACTCAGGGGTAAAATATACCAAAATACCAAAAAAAAATCTGGTCTTACTTAAGCGCAAAAACGTTTATTAGGGTTAAAACTTTGAATTTGTTCATGTTTTTTGTATTAAATTAAAAATCTTGCCTTTACATTGTTTTTTTTTTTATAATACAAATACAAAAAAGACAAGGAAATTTTTTTTAAGGTCAGTCAAAAATACATAAAAATAAAGATAAAAAAATAAATACATAATATTTATTAATAATTGTCTTTATAGAAAAAATCTATTTTTCCACTTTGATACCCTATAAAAAGGCGAATGGGTGGGCGTGGCACGTTATCCAATTCATATGTAAATTTTACAATTACCTGCCAGTTGCCGTTTAAATTCTTTGAGAATCTTATCTGGTTCAAAAGTTATGATTTTTGCAACGTAAAATGAGAAAAGTCGCTACTGTGTGTCGTTAAGCCAGGCGTTAAGTTCTCTTGTAAGAAAAATAAAAATTGTTGAAAAATTGAAATCAGATCGAGCGCACGTCTTTCGTTTTCGTCTTGCCAAAAATAAAATAATTTCTTGCCACCAAAGTTTTTCGGTTTTTAATTTCTTAAAAACTATTTACAAATTTCATGGCGACCCCGGGTGAACAAGAATTGTTTTAAATACAAAAGGCAACAAATTAAAAGTGACAGTAACATATACAAATAAAAAGTTTAATAAAAAAATTATATTTTTTTTTCTGTGCATTTAAAAGTATTTGTTACTAAAACAAATAATTGTTGCCCGCGGCGCGCTATTTTGTTATTAACAATATTCGTGTCGGTCGCGAAATTAATTTCTTCCTGCGCCGAACTCCAGCCATCACCGAGGGGCTGTTGGAAATATATATAAATACCACAATCAGGAGAAAGAGGTATTTGTGCAAAAAATTGAAAGCTCGAGTTGGAGACAATTTAATATTTGTTAATTGTTGTGTGCTGAAAAATTGCACCTCGCTTTCAATATAGTAGAGCTATTTATTTATATTGAATCGTTTTGGACGCAATAATTACTTGATTTTTGTATTGTATTACTGCAATCACTGTCGCCCCCTCTCCCCCTTCTCGTTGAACCTCGCATTAATAGTTGGGAAGTTAATCCAAGCCGCACACCATTACAGACAAATAAGCGTTAAATACAGCAGCTGCAGCGGTGAACTTTTTCGTTTTCGCTTTTGCTTGTATATCGGTGCAAACGTTGTTTTTATTGGGACCTTTTTTTTGCCGCGCTTAGATTAGCGGACCGCCAAGTGACGCGCTACCCTGTATTCGGCGGGTATACCCATTTTTGGCGTCATTTGCATTTACTATTAATTTTGATACTGCGTGATTTGATTTTCGATTTAAATAATTTTTCGTTGTCGTTCTGATCAGAGAATAATAAACTATTCGAACAACAATTTAATATTAATACATTAATTTGTTAATTAATTATTAATTATTAATATATTTTTCGTTTAATTTGATAATTAGTGATTCGAAAGTTAATTAAATCTTCATTTCTCGTCTGATTGAGAAATTATTATTTTGAACATTCAATTTAATAATAATAAAAAAAAAAAAATAATAATAAATTTATTTATTCTTAAATTAAAAACAAAAAACATGACAACAGAAACAAAAAATAAATCTGTACTAGAAGCACTAAAAAGCAACCTTCAAGGTCGGGTTAAAGCTGTCAGCTATCAGGGATCGATTCCGATTTTAGAGGAAGAATTGAAATGTCGACTCGAAAACTTAAATGCTTCAATTTATAAGGCAAATCAGTTACAAGAACAAATAGAAGACATTGATAGTGACGATGAATTTGGCGACGAGTTGGAAAAACTATGTATAGTTACCAAGGCTAAAATAATGTCGCTGTTATCTGCCTTGAAAACAGCCAGCGATATCAAAACTACTGGGTCAGCTGCTGTGGTCCAACTCGTGCGCGACTTCCGAATTTGGCATTGCCAAAATTTAGCGGAAAATATTCGGAGTTTAAAAATTTCATCAGTCTTTTCGAAACTTTGGTTCATAAAGACGCCAGCATTCCAGTTAACGAAAAATTTTACCATTTAATATCCTGTTTTTATGGTGAAGCTTTAGGAACAATTAAAGCTTACCAAGTCACCGAGTGCAATTACGAGAAGGCAATGGCCAGCTTAAAAAAGGTTTACGATAACGAATGCCTAATCTTTATAAATAACATATTAACATTCTTCAGTCTTCCGGAAATATCGCATCAGTCCGCATCCTCCTTGAGAAACCTTATTGATACCGTTTCATCGATTTATCGATAGGAGATGACACAAAGATTTCAAACGCAATGTTGATACATTTGGTATGTAATCGAGTCGACCTAGTGACAAAACAAAAATGGGAGAAAAAGCTCGATTATGAGACTTTGCCGCTTCGGTCCGATTTTGAAAAAATGTTAAATCGCCGATATCAGCACGTATCTGCTGAAGAATCGACAAAGTCGAGGCAAGTCAAATTAGTGTCGAGCAACAGAAAGCCTCAGCAAACTTGCATGTATTGCAATGCAGCAGATAATATATTGACGAATTGCATTCCATTTGGGCGTCTCTCTGTAATGCAAAGGTTCGAGTTTGTTAAGTCTGCCTCCTTATGCATCAATTGTCTGCGAAAGGGCCATACTGTGTCGAAATGCAAAGGCAAAAAGTGTCGAGCTTGCAACCGATCGCATCATATTCTGCTCCACAGATATACAGTGCCTGAGAACAGTTTAGCGTTCCCACCACCCCAAGAGAATATCTCTCCTCCTTTGAACCAAGATCAGCCTTCCACGTCACATGTTACGCATGCCACGTCTTTGAACAGGGTGATTTTGGCTACGTCAATCGTAAATGCCCGAACAAAGAGCGGTGACTACGTGTTAGCCCGAGCACTGCTGGACTCTGGGTCCCAGACAAATTTTATTACGGAAGAACTGGCTAACCGCTTACAGATCCGTAGAGAGGAGTCGTGTATAAACTTACTTGGTATTGGCGAGTCCAATTCTCAAGTTAAGAAAAAGGTGCACCCAGTGGTGAAGTCGCGAATAAATGGTAGTGAGTTCTCCTTTGATTTCTGGATCATGAATTCAATCTCCGGGATCATCCTGACCAATCGGTGAACGTCAGTGATTGGAAGATCCCAAAGAACCTACCATTAGCAGCCCCCTACCTTTACAAGTCCCAAAAAATTGATATGCTAATAGGAGCCGAATAGTTTTTCGATTTGCTAGCTATTGGTCAAATTAGACAAGGTTCGAACTCTGCAAAAGACCCTTCTTAGTTGGGTTGTCTCGGGCAAATACAAATTTGTAGTCCCGAAACAAGTTGTGAATAGTTTCAGTTGTAGTGAAGAACACTTAGTATCGATTGATAACACACTACAGAAGTTTTGGTCACTGGATGAATTGCCATCTCCAAAGAAAATTCTATCGCCTGAGCACAAGTTATGCGAAGACCATTACAGGAAAACAACTCAATTACTGTGTTGTTTTCGTCCGCTGACATGCTTCTCCTTTGAAAATTTTCGGCGAATGAATGTTCGAAAAAATGTTCGCACTCGTTGGTGGGCAAATAAAATTCTTCTTCGACAAACCGTTCGCCGAAAATATTCGCCTGTGGATGGCCTGCTTAACGCTCCTTTATCGTATGATGCCAAGTTTTCCTTGCTGTTGACGAAACGCTCCCAATTTATACAGAGCTACGTCCGGCATCTGCACCATTCAAATTTTCATGTCGGTCCACGAGCACTAGTGAGCATCCTACGACAGCGTATTTGGACACTAAAAACGCTGAGGAACTCTGCAGTCAGACAGTTCGATCATGTGTGCGTCGCTTTAAATGCAAGCCTCGACTGATGACTCAAATTATGGGAAATTTACCCGCAGATAGACTCCGTGCTCTCCGCCCATTTGCGATATGTGACGTTGATTTTTGTGGCCCTGTGTATACGACATTAAAAATAAGAGGATGGCCTCCGTACAAGTCGTACATTGCCCTATTTGTTTGCTTTGCGTCAAAGGCGGTTCACTTAGAAATTGTTTCAGATCTAAGCACTGACTCCTTTTTATTGGCTCTCAAAGGTTTATTTGTCGCCGAGGATGTCCCCAAATAATTCACTGCGACAACGCGACGAACTTCGTCGGAGCAAGTCGCCACTTCCTAGCTCTTCGCGAAAAGATCGAGGAGCAAGCAGACGCGATTCGCGAATTCGCATCAAGAAGCGAACCGCCTCGGGCTCCGCACATGGGCGGGCTATGGGAGGCAGGTGTCAAAACTGCCAAGCACCTACTCCTACGAGCGGTGGGCAGCGCGCTCCTCAACGCGGAAGAGCTGGGGACAGTGCTCGTCGGGATCGAGGCAGTGATGAACTCGCGGCCTCTCAGAGCAATGAGCCAAGACCCAAGCGACGGAGAGGCGCTAACTCCCGGGTACCTGCTGACAGGCGGGCCGCTTCTCGCAGCACCAGCACTTCGGACCCCGGACCAGGCGGGTCTCAGTTGCTTGCGGCGATGGCGGCTTGTCTCGTCAGTCAGGCAAATGTTCTGGCGGCGATGGTCCCGGGAGTATGTCCTGGGCCTACAAATTCGGGGCAAGTGGCACCACCAGGAGGAGAACGTAGAGGATGGACTGCTCGTCGTCGTCTCAGAAGACAACCTTCCGCCTCAACAGTGGCTCCTGGGAAGGATCGTGACGACCCACGCAGGAGAGGACGGCATGGTCAGGGTCGTCGATATTAGGAGGAGCGATGGAGCCGTTTTTCGGAGAGCGCACAGTGGACGGTCTTGTATGGAGAAGGCGGCCAAAAATACTTCCAATAGAGATATCAGCTTGAAAATTTTTCTGTAGCTAAATAATTTCATATTAATGCTATATTTATAATATTGGCACGTATATAAGCTTTATTTTCGCGCCAATTTAAAAAAATCAAATTAAAGCAGACCCCTAAGGTTATGCAACATTTTTTTGAAGTTATTCCAAACGTGAATTAACTAAACGCTTTACCTTTTAAAAACAATTAATAATGTTTATTTTATTGTATTGCATATAAAATAAACATTTTATATATTCAAAATATAATAATACATCATTAAATAAAAGAATAACACAAAAATTATATATTTAAACGGCAATAACAATTGTTAAATGTAATATACCATAAGTTGCTTATAAAAAGAAACTGTTAACCCAAACAAAGAATCATTACTCAAGCAAATCGTAAACTGATTTGTGTAATATGGATTTTTTGCTTTTAAATATTTTTTGTCCAGATATATAGGGGTCCGAACTTAACAGTAATCTATTAAATAAATCAGTATTTGTAAGCACACGTGAAATTTAACGTGTGTGCTGGCTTCTAAATCTTTTTACATCCTTATTTTTTGACTCAGCCGCATCCTCCGAAAGTTCGCCAATGGAGGGTAAAGCGTTTTCAATTATATCAGGCCCGTGTATCAAAACTTTATGTACTGTAGGTGGAATATAGTACCACGAGTATTGTTTAGTTAATTGCTCAGCTGTATCCAATGCGTAATTTCTAAACTTTTCGGGATTAATTCGATAGCCTGATGACAATTCTCTCAATATTGTGCCACATCTATCTCTCAAGTGACAATCTAACCCTGTTATTTCGGCTGACAATACACTGTTTTTGTAAAATTCCCGGGCTGTGTTTCCATCATTGGATGATCCGCATCCTCCAACTTTTGGTTTGTCAACGATGAGTCCCATTTTTGTCGAAATTGATTCTGAATTACAATTTTTCGCTCCCGCACTGTTGCTTTTCCTTCATCTGATCTTATTTGTCATTGTTTTATTGGAAGTCTGTAAGCCATATGTATGAAGTACTCAAAAAAGCGAATATAAGCATGCAGCGGAGATAACCCAAAATCATAACGGTCTTTATGTACTGTTTTTTCTAAGCAGATTTTTATGTTATTCATTTCGGTTGGTTTGGCATCACAAATATAACATTTGGCTGACGACGATTGGGAAAGTGCGTTACAAACTTTGCCATCAACCATTGTCAACTGCAGCAAATGAGTAACATTTATAACTTTATTTTTTAGTTCATACTCGTCCATTGAGATCTGAGCGGATTCTTTTATACATTGAAATCTTATGGGGCGGCAAAATCGTGTGGATGATGGGCGAGAATTTTTCCAAATAATTTTGTTGTTGGTTGGATCCGGGCTTGTTACAAGTTGCAGTGGGACATACGATGTAACAAACAAATTTGCATCTTCCAAATTATTATTTTCGACTTGCTGCTTATAGTCGCTATGTCCCGAGCTACCGTCGAATCCCCATTTTCCAATTAATGTCAACTCATTTACTAAGTCCCCATCAAACGCCTCAATAACTTTAGTCTGCAGCTCTAGAATTATTGTGGCTGCATAGTTTAATGAGCTCTGGAGCTCTACTTCAGCAGCAGATTCTGTTACAATTATTTTATCGGGATAACTTTTCTTTTTTTCCTCTACAATGCTGTTATAACATGGTAAAAACTCCGCGTTTATTGTTATGTTTATAAAATTTTTTATTAGCATATACTGATGCTTCGTTAAATTTGCATCTGTTATAAGATCTATTACAGCAGAAATTTTGGCTGGTAATATTGGTGGCAGCTCTTGTTGGCATTGCCTGCGGAAGCATTTTGTTTTGTAATTTCTGCAATACGACGACTTTTGTCCTTTAAGAACAATCTGCATAGTTAATTCTTGGCCGACCACAACTTTGAGATGGTGCTGCTGCTTGCAAACTTAATGAAATGTTGTCGGTTTTGAAAAGCTAATCGGAGTGTTTTTGTTTCATATAGTTTTTATTCCGGGAACATTCATTATAAAATGAAGAAATTGTCTTTAAACCATATTTAAGTAAAATTGTTACTTTACCGTGATCAAATGCATAGCCGTGATTTTCGATGTAAGATCGTAGCAAATTAAAAATTTCTTGAAATTTCTTAGCGCTTGAACCCTTGCTAGCGCACCAAACATCAAAAATATAATTGGGCGAAATGTGGCACTGATACGATGTTCCTATAGCAAATAATAAGTACCAGATTTATAAAATAAAATAATCAAACAAATGCAATACAAAAAACAAACACACAATAATAAACAAAAACACGAAACAAAGACACGCAAAATCAGAAAGAAACGCACGAAAAGACGACAAAAAACATAGAAATTTGGAGCGAGATGGAGGTATTGTTTGCATGATTACATTAAGTGTAGCAAATTGTAGCAAATTATTTTCATAACTTAAAATAACTAAATATTGAACAATTTTTTAAAACAAATTTCGTTGAAGGCCGTCATTGGCAAAACAACTTTTACTCTATCTGAAAATTGATTTTTTTTAGAGGTTATACAAGAACAATTAGGGTTTACGCACATGCTTTTTTAAAAACACACAAACAATGCAATTCAAATAAAAATTACAAAAACACAATGTAAATACCTTCAACATTTATGTTCATTTTAGTTTGATCACTTTAATTTATTTTTTATATAGTTTTTAATATATTTATGCAGGGCTTGCAGCTACGATGCACATGCTTAATATTGGCCGCACGGTTTGTGCTATCACTTTACCTGTCGTTTCCTTCGCAAATGTGTGAAGCAAAACAAAACAAATAATCAATTTTAAAGCACCGTTTTATGGGCAACTAGATGCCAAACATTTTAATTTAAAATTCAAACATTGATTTTTTTATTTTTGTCCTATGGGACCGTCCACTGTGGAGCGGTCCATAAGGTGGCGCCACTACCAGTGGCTTAAAGCCGTGCAGGCTTTCAACGGGGCCGGTGTTGGCTCATTTGAGACTCATGAATAAAGCTCTCTTTCGCTCGTTGCGAATTCGCCCCGCCTTCGCCAACCGTCGTTAAGCTAGGCTTTAAGTTCTCTTGTGAGAAATATAAAAATTGTCGTAAAATTAAAATCAGATCGAGCGCATGTCTTTTCGTTTATCGTCTTGCCAAATATAAAATAATTCGTGCCAACAAAGTTTTTCGGTTTTTACTTCTAAAAAACTATTTAGAGTTTTTGGTGCAGTTTACTAAGTTTCCCCAATAAACTGCAAACATTCTGTTAGTGAAGGAGAAATGAATCAATCAGTATTTTGCACCTTAAGTAGAGGGAGTCAAAGGCCCATGAGCCCGAGGATTACTTTTATGAATGAATTCGTAAACTATGGCATGTTCGGACCCATCTGAAGTATCAAGAGCCCTAGAGCTTAAAATTAATTTTCGAGACGGTAAAGTCAGTGCTAGAAATATTCAATTTGTTGCTCAAATGAGTTTTAACGTCGCGTTTGGAAGCACCCGGATTGAGGCGGGAAACAAAGCAATTTTTTTGGGGGCAACTCCAGCTAGTGGTGCCGGACTCCTTTGTGCAACCCCAGAAATATATGAAAATTGGGGACCAGTGCCGGTGATTGGCGGCACAGAAATTATAACCGCCGGAGGTACCACCATCGGAGGAACCGCCGCGGAGCAATTATCGCCGGAGGAGCCACTGGAGGAGCGTCTGAAGCCAAAGGAGCGTCGTTGGAGGCAGCTGCATGGGACGTGGATGCCTGGTCGATATTTATAAGCTGCAGAGCCGGAGACAAGTCGAAATCAACCGGACCAGATCTGGTGGTTGATACTAATTCTTCATCAGAGCCGTCGTCAACAGCCACGGCGTTATCTGTAGATTTGTTCCGAGGGGTGAATTGCATAAGAGGAGTGCTCGCTGGGTCCGAAATAGACGAAAAGCTATCAGAAAGGTTTCCTCTTTGTTTTGTTTACCGGGTCACTTAGCAGTTGTAAAGATTTGAAGTGATGTTCCGCCTTCTGGATACGGTTTGACAATTCCTTGAAACCGGCCGCCAGCGACTAAAACTCCAGGTGAGTTTGCCTCATAAAAATCCTCATATCGGATTTAATATGAAGGCAGCTCGGGCACATCCAATCCTATCCACTATGTTCACGTATGCGATCAGCAATACGCCCGCCGTCTTGCAAAAAAAAAGCGGCGCAACCGAGCAATGTTCTTACATAGCCAACAGCTAACAGCCTACTTAGCAGTGAAAATGCGGCTATTGGGACAATTGTCAGCATAGCAGGTAGCCATAATTTACTTAAATCATTTAAAGAAGTTATAAACACACGAAATTAAATAAAATGAAAAGAATATTAATAATTCCGCGCCAAAGAATACGATCAAAACAAAAATATGAGCTTTTATAGTATTTTATTTTATTTTATAAATAAGACGTGGCTTGCAAATAATATTTTGCAAGCCTTAGGTGAAAGTGGTATTTAATGCGTTCTCTGATTCAGATGCCGGTGACACTGTGGGTTTTACCATCCGGATGATCTGTGCGGTAGAAGCGGTAATCCCTTATAAGGTAATCCCTTATAAGGAAGTTTTATCTGCCTGTGAGGTGCGTGTCGACCAGCAGCATGGCGTCGATGCCAAATGTCTTTGGCATTCTACATGAATAGATTGGTCATTGATTATATGGACTGTAGTGAACTAGCAACTGCATCACTATTTTCTGAACATAAATGACTTGAGCTCCATCATACTTTGTTGCGTAGCTTCAAAACTGCTTTGTGCCTGCCCTGGGACCTGCTGAGTCTTTTCTGACCACCGTTGGTGGTGTTGAGCGGACCGAAAGATGTTCTGGCTGCCTTAGCGTAGAATACGTGCGGCGTAGTATTTTTTTCCAAGATTTGTACTTACGCAGTTGGCGATGAAGCCGTTGACACAGATTTCGCAATTTTGGTCGTTGCCATATCTGTTGCCGGTACTTTCGCTGAGCTAGCAGAAATTTTAGCACTGTTTGTTGTTCGTGCGTCTTGTAAAGAAGTGTGGGATGTGCTTTCTCGTGCTTTCGACGGCCAGTAGGGCCGGATTTGCTCTTTGTAAATACGAGTAAAACCTGTTTCTTTTGTTTACGGAGCTTCTAGGCTCATTATTTTCGCCGCTAACTTATTTGAGCATATCTCGCGTGGCACTTAATAAAAGTAAAATCGTTAACAATATTTAGTTATATATCGCCTTCGATTTACTTATATTATGAAAAGAACTCAACTCGGAGCTCTCGATCGCCCGGAATGCGCATCGAAAGTAGGTTGGCAGAGCCGAAGGGGGAGTCATATCCGATAGGCAAAACTGGCAGGCCAATGAGGAGAGGAAAGTGGAGCGCCGTCTATACCCAAGAAAAGGGGAAGTGTGGATGGTATATGGGGAACCCGAGAGGAGATCAAGGCAAAACAAAGCGGATCTCAACCTCGATTAAGAGAGGTGGAATCGGTAGAATTGAGCCCAAGGCAAGGTAACCGCCATTTGGTCTAATCCACACGGGCGATATTTCCGTGTCGCTTAAAGAAATAAAAATATAACTTAAGACTTATCATTAAACACACTAAATAAGCAGAAAACAATAGAATTTATTAAGAGGACTAAAAAAACGGAATCCGATTAAATTAAATTCTAAAGAACACAATGTATTAATGTAAGCAGACAAACTTAAAAAATATTAACGAAAAATCAAACAAATATACATCCTCAAAAGCTAAGAATTTAAATTTTTAATTTTTCCCCTTGTAGACCCGAAAAATGGGCCTTAATTTTTTTTTGTTTTGTTTTTAGGAAACGCTGAAAATTTTGTAATAATATACCGAATACACTTTTTTAAATTGAATGAATCCTAAGAGGGCATGGAAGAGCAAAACGGTGAATACCTAAACGAAGTGTTACACTTAAAACCCGTGATCTGATACATAAAAACGCATCACATTCTTAATCTGAATCGAATTATATATTGAATAAACTACAATCATTAAATAAAATTTAAAAAAACTCCAAGAAAAATAAAAAAATGTGGTGATTGGTTTATTCTAGAGCTTTTAATCACTTCCGCAAGGTCCGAAAACGTTGCTCTGAGAAAAACACGTTTGAAGTTTTGGCGATACTACACTCCTGCCCACAATTATACGACACCCCGACCCTCGTACGGAGCATTATACAAAAAAATTAAGTATGCAGAATTGAAGCTTAATTAATTCTGCTTAAAATCTGATTTTTCTATCTTTGCTTGGATCTTGCGTTTTCAAGTAGCGGTAAAAAGAGCTCAGAAGTCTAATATTTGGCAGGCCTACAACTGTATCAAAACTATACGACACATTACAATTTTGTCTATTTAGGTAATTCTTTATTCTTATAAATAATATTTTTTCGATTAATATAGCCACTCATAATTATAATATTTAAAGTTTTGAATTGCTGCTGTGCTTTTGGCGCTGCCAGACTTCTCGCTCTTGAGCCCTTGGCGCTGCCAGACTTTTGAGTTCCGATTGTCTCGACCGCTTTAGTGTGCCCAGCTGCCTTAAAGAAAAAGTCTTCTCTATCTAACGAACAATAAGTTTTATAAATAGAAAAAAAAGCGGGCACACTGCACCAATCTGTCGACAAACAAACAACAACGTACGGATTCGTTAATAAATAGATAAAAAGCGTACAGCGTACGTCGCGCGTTTCTCGCTTTATTTTTTATTGCGCTGCAACGGACGCGAGTGCGTTTAATGAGGCGTACGAAGTGGATATTTGCATATGAACGAAAATCTCAGCAGACAACAGCTCATAGATACTGAAATACACACAAATGAGCGATGTGCGATGAGTTCCGAAAAGTGTTTCCACAATTGTGCAAGTAAATTGACGTTGAATTGCGAACAATTATTGTTGTTGCCAGTACATGTTTTAGTATGTGCAACGGCTTGTGGCGGCGGGCAAAGTTCGCACAGTTCGCGGACAGGAGGTGGCAAACGCTCGAAATAACGGTGTACAGGAAGGCGAAGAGAAAAACAAACTGAAAAAGCAGAGCAAACGGGCGAGGAATAACGCAACAGAGTGAATTAATCCAAGTGCTGTCCCCTTTGGAATCCTTCACCTTCCCGCCTTCCATTCTGCCTTTCTCTCCTTTCCTTCCCCTGCGAAAATCATCCCGAAAAACACAAATTACGTGGCAAGTGGACAGTCAAGAACAACAACAAACGAAAACCTGCTGCTGCAGCAAGTTTTGGACCGTTGTTTTTGGTTACTGTACGTCGTGCCAAGCACGCCCACCCCACCACCCGCTCGCCCCCTGCGAAGCAATCCAATTGGAAACTAAAAAAGGAGTAGAAGAATCCAATAGAACCCACCACCGAAATGTCGTCGCTCAAGGTCGCTGTGAGGGTTCGCCCCTTTAACACTCGGTAAGCTCAGATATTTCAGTCTGGCCACGACTACGAGATTAAGGATTGAAATAATGTCACATGGTCATAGATGGTTTCATGATGCATTGGTTCAGATGGAAAGGGGAAATAAAGCGATTTATGAAGCATCTTAAGAGTTTTATTTACAAAGTTTAAGATATTTAAAAACATTTGTGATTGTAGATAAGAAAAATAATAAAGTTTGAACGGTTAAAAACTATTTTCCCGAAAAAATCAAACAAAATATAGCATCAAGCTTAATCAAGGTTTTAAACACACGGTTTAAAGACACACTTGAATGATATTACACCACAAATGTACATTAAACACAAAAGTGTCAATTCCTATATTCAAAATATCTTTCATTTTTGGAAATAGCTGCATTTAACTCTGAGATACCATGGATTTCCCTCAAACCTCTAAGTTTTTGTAGGATTTTTAATGCATTATTATTATATGACATAAAGTTTGAAAATATTTAAGGTAGAATTGTCCTATTATTATTTTTCCTTATTAATAGCACGCTTACATCCAAAAAATTTACCGGTATCTGAGTCACTAAAGTAATATTTGTTTCATTAATTTGATACTACCTGTTAAGTACGTAAATACAAAACACAAAATGCCACTGAAAGTATACATTATTGTAAGACACACGTTAATAAGTAAACTTATATTTTTTGTGTTATTCATTTGGCCAGCATTGTGCGTTAGAAAATGTTTGCCCAGACTCGTGATAAGGTGGATAAAACGCCCCATGAGGCATTGGGAAATGTGTGGCGCATTTTTAACCATACCGAAAATAGAATGGAAAACGCTCACTGGAAGCTCAACGTTTTCGGTTAACTAATTTCTTTACAAAAAATCGTAGAAGAAATTAAAACATAAAAAATTACGGGTGGGTCTGGCACAATGTGCCTACTTAAAACCACATTAAACCGACGAGCATGTATTTTTCCAATAAACCTCGCCTGATGACAATCGTTAACTATTTTTCGTTGCCTCTTGTTTTTATTTTTTTTTTGTGTCTTTAGCCTATCTGGCGGAGCGGTCATTGCTTTTGGCACAGTTACTTGCGCATAAAGCCGAAGCGGCGAAACAAAAGCAGTTAAAAAGGCCAGAAGAAGCGAATAAATTGGCAGAAAGAACGAGGGGCAGACAAAGAAAGATGGAATGATGTCATTCATCTCGGGGGTTCGATAAAAGATTCGCACTTACCTATACACACGGGCTGTCTCTGGGTTCGGGCACTCTTTGTTTATAGGTTTCCGTGTGTTAATTGTCCATGAAATAAAAACAACATCATCAGTGGCAAATGTGGTAATTATAATTGCAGAAAAACTAGAGCTAACTCCCTGGCTAGTCGTGACATCATCGTTTTGGCTTAGACTTATGCAAAGCAGCTACTTACAGATACAGTGAGTGCTTGATAATAAGATCTGATAAAGCTATGGGAACCCTAAATATTATTTGGTGAAATGTAAAAAAAAAGTACTATTTTTGCTGACATATAATCAAGATAATTCTTTCAATCTATCCTATGATATCATATATATAGTAGAGCTTCCCCTATTTTGTAGATCACACTGGACGGACATTTTTAGCACATATTTCCATGGATCCTCCGTGGACATGCAAGACTGACTGGCTCTGCTCGTAGCCTTCGTGCAAAAACAAAAGCAGAAATATACTATAATTACGTATACGTATGTATGCACCTAAAAAGCGAAAAAAAAGGAAATTAATTTTGATTTTGGAACGAAACTGGGCGAACAAGTTTCATATCTCATCGCTGCTCCCATGACTCACACCAGCAAAATTTGTGGCTACCGCATAAATGTTTAATTGACGAATGAATCAACGCAGAAAGAGAACTTCCCTCCAGAGGGTGGGGATGCTAAAAAGGGGGAGACTCGCGGCAAGCAAGCAAACAAAGCCCTTGGTGAAGCCGCTCTCTTTCCGTAATCTCCAGCTCTCTCACATCGGGCCAAAGATTAACGAATTAAACCGACTTGAGTTTGGAAAGGCGAAGTGGAAGGCGAAGGCGCTCTATGGAGAAAGAGAGGAATGACCTAAAATTGTCGCTTGAAATGGGACAAGGCTCTGCTTGGCTGCAGTCGTGAAAGAAATAGAGCAGTCAAATCGGTTCATAAATACCCTTTCCTTAGGCAGAAGAAGAACATTTCTTTCTTATCAAATAACTATTGTTTATAAAATTCTCAAAAGATATTTGGTTTTGTTTGCATTTTAAATCATAGAAATTTAAAAGTATGAATTTTAATTGGAGTTTAGAAGTATTTTTCTTATAAAACCTCAAATTTTGCATGCTGTTTGAGTTTATATTTTGAATGGCCTCTTAACTTTTTTAAGGTTAATCAAAACTGAATCTAAGGCGCCTTATTGCATACTTCGATTTAGGTTAGTGCTGACTAAGGAGGCATAATGGTCATTAATAATAATTAGAATATGAAAGTAAAATATAATAATAAATAATAAATTAGTTTTTTAATGGTTTATACAAGATATTTATATCTATTAATAGTTGAAAATTATCAAGTATAAATACTATTCATACAAACACTATTATTTCAGTGTCGAAATTAATTCCTTTTCCAGAAATTACTTCTGGAAGATAATTATTTCACTAAATCTCCCGAGATTCTCATTAAACGTTTATTACTGTGCTAAACAAAGACATTCAGTAAAAATTATAATAACAGTCATGTGATCGCGCCCTCGTTCTGTATATATTTTCATATGTCTCTTCCTAGTTTGGTTTTAGTAAAAGTTACGACCCGTATAATAGGAGAGCCTACAGATTTAGTATAATTCTATGGCCGATATTTCCCTGAAAAGGGTGCCAAGAGGAAGGGTTTAACCTTCCTACCTTGAAGAGTCTTTTAGGCATTAAATTCACTACATTTTAAAGTCAATTATGGACTAAAAGCCTAAATTCACTTTTGAGGCTTTCGGCACTTTGAAAATTGCTGTTATTGGTGTAAACATCTCCTGGCTAATATAGCTCAAATGTTCTTAATTGAATTTAGGTCAGGAGAGCACTCTTGCCTATCTAGCACACCTGCTGATAATTTATGAAGCGCTGGGTTATTCTGCTCTTGTAAATAAGTGCATTGTCTCGCATAAAAAAAAATGATTTTATACTTTGTTTTAAAAACGGAAAAAGACTTTTTTTGTATTCTGCACTATTCATCCTGTAGCTTGTAAAGCACATATCTTGGATTACAGACGCATAAGAGGCTCCACAAAATATTGCGTATCCACCTCCTAAGTAGTGTTTAGAGAATGTATGTGGATCCTTATCCAAATCTCTCCAATAGTGCCGAAAACCGTCCTATCCTAAGGAGAAATATTAAAAAAGTGTATAATCAAATTAAAATAAAATAATTTTTAACAAAATTTTGTCGAATTTTTGTCTAAAAATTGAAGTTATGCTGTTTTGTGGCGTAGTTTTCAGAGCACAGCCTTCATTAAGGATACTCTGGCAATGTACTCCGAAGATTGCATCGTCCGTCAAACAGTCATTCGTGCCACAAGCTTACTGCAACTCGCGGCAAGTGTGGACAACGAAGCAAACAAATTGCTTATTATAAATATTATGTGACATTTATCGTGATCAAACAATTTGGACATCTTTCAGTCCTATAATTCACATAACCTTAACACAAATTGTTAAAAAATTTGGTGATAACACAAAATTTTGACAAATTTTCCGCGATTTATCGATTATTTCAAGCCAGTATCATTTTAGGCTTTTATTCTTCCATTTTATTTGTTGGAAAAAAACGACCACGCCGTATTTTATTGAAAATTAATTAAATTGGTAATAGAAATTAAAAAAAAAATATATTTAAAATATTTTTTTCTCTCCAGCGCAATAATTGAACGGTGTCGTATAGTCTTGATACAGTTGTAGGCATGCCAAAAATCAGGCTTCTGAGCTCTTTTTACCGCTACCTAAAAACGCAGGCTCAAATCAAAGATAGAAAAAATCAGATTTGAAGCAGATTTAAATGTGATCTTCAGATTTTGATTTGAAACTTCTGGATAACATTTTTGAAATATGTCTCTACACTATGGGACAAAAAATCGTTTTTTTCCCACAAGGTTAGAACATGCCTTAACATTATATATTTATATATTATACCCGAGCAACATTTTTGTGTACTTGTATTCCTCTTCTTGGTTGTTCGTCGTTGACGTATATTTCGGATGGCATATTGTTGTCAACAACGACTGAAGGAGTTTACGAGGAAGGCCGTGTCTTCAACGTAGGTGGTCAGTAGAGTATCCTGGTCATTTAGCTATGGCTGATCTAAGGTGAACAGAGTGTTCAAAACCAGGCCAAGGACGCTTCCTTGGAGAACGCCAGCACAAGCAGATCTGAAGCTTGACCTTTCTCCTCTCACTTCGACCATAAATCTTCCGTCCTGCAGGTACGACTTGAGTTCAGCTTATAAATCAAGCCACATCATGCCACACGCGGTCAAATGATTCCATGATATCAAGGAAAATAGCAGAACAAAACTGGTTGTTATTAAACGCATTCAAAATGTGCTGTAAAACTCGGTGTAACTGCTGCTTAGGTATAATTGATATATCAGCACAATTCCATTAGGAGGTGGTTGATACATACCATGGAGTTAAACAGGAGCACAAGGAATAATATGCCCTTTTTGGGCAGAGCCTTGACAAACTCTGCTATTGATAACGTCAAATCTTGAACCTTTACTGTTCTGCAGTTGTTTTATTTGGAATGGGTTTTTATCTGGGCAGAAGTTTTAATGAATGCCTATATTGCCTCTACGTCCTCCTGATTTGCAAGGTCAAATGGCTGAAATCGGCAATCCAGTTCGTAAGCAAAAGTAAAAAAAATTTCAGGACTCGATTTACACCAAGTGTTGTCAGCACGCTTCATAGGAATTCTGCGAGTGGGCAAGCAAGGAACCAACATTAAGCTTTGATTTAAAAGTTGTAAACATTTTACCGAAACGCTTCAATTGGCCAATGCGATTTCGCAAGCTTCTGAGTTAGACGCGCTTTACATTTACATTTCTTAGTGAAATACTATTCTTTTAAGGCCACATTTTTGGCAAGTGATCATGATCTTTATCATTCAACAACATCTGGATCATTTTAAACAAAGACAGTGACTTTAACCTCGTAAAACAAATTCGGTTTTGCATTTTTATCAACTCGCTTTCCCGTTCTCTTCTTGTGCATCGCGATTACCGCTTATCTCTACATCGCGTTGGTGTTGTTGTTGGCGCAATCACACATACTCAGGGCCGCAGAAAGAAAATCCGAGCCCGGGGGTATCCATGTTCGGGCCCCTCCCTTCCCTTCAAATAAATCAACTAGAATTTTAGAGGCAGCTGGATTATTTTAAATTTTTTTGTACAGTTTTATTTCATAAAGTACGTTATTATTATGTCACTGTAACACAAGCTTTTCTTGCTTTGGAGGAGGCAGGAGGAGATAAGACCATTTAAGTTTAATTTTTTTGCCAATTCTGTTTTTAAGCAAAGAGTTGCCAATTCTGAGACTCTTGTTTGGCTTAAACAAGAACGGTGGAAATTTTTAATTCTCGCAAGTACGCTAAATGAGCGTTCAGCACTGGCAACGTACAAAATATTCGCAGAGCGATAATAATGTTTGGGAAAGATTTTCCAAGTTTTTTGCTGTGATGTCATTTAGCAACTGGAATGGACGACGACACGCAGTGAAGTTCGCTTCATAAATGTGTTTTAAGTGAATGACTTCAGTTGATAATTCTTGAGAGACGTCGGAAGCGTAATTCTCCACAAAGTTATCTGCCGCTATTTGTATTTCTTCATCTTCCATCTCTTGGAACCTCCATAAAAATGAAAAAACGACGATATCTCTAATTGAAGCGAATCTATCATGAATTCCGGAGATTACTGAATCAATAATCACGAAGAAAGTATTCCTTTTGAAATCGATTTCTTCCTCAGTGCTTTCTTCATCGGCGTCGGCAAATGGTCAGCGCGTTTCTTCTTCCGAGGAACAGGCAATATTGAAGAAGTGTCTTCCATTTCATTTGCAACCATTTTGCATTCCTGCAAAATAATATCTCAACGATTACGCAGGAGCGAGCTGCAAATCGTCGACAAGACTCGCAAGATTCTTTTCTTCAATGTCGATAGTTCCTCCCCTGGCTTGAAAAACGACGTTCCTTTCATTGATGGCGTTGAGAATTTTAAACCAAATGGATGACATCAAAATAAATTCAAATTTACTCATATATTTTATGACTCCTTGCACATCTCTGCGAGTTTCAGCAAACAAGCTCAGCCTTTTTAAATCCTCTAACGCATGTTTCAACCCAGGAAGATTTTTTGCAAAGGCTTTTACGGCGTCAATCCCAGGAGACCATCTTGTGTCGGACAAAATATGAAGTGAAACCGATATTCTAGCTTTTAGGATCTCCCAACGTTGCGGACTTCCACTAAAGATGTTGAAACACTTCTGGACCACGCCGAAGAAAGTGATTGCTGAGATGCAGCATTCCGCGAAATCGACAAAAGCTAAAAAGCGTTCTTCGATGTTGTAAGTTTTTGCATCAGTGTCGTAACGGAGGTAACGAAGTATAAAGGTCGTCTGCTCTACATGACTGGA